>ML739136.1:0-74291 GCA_009193565.1 Aspergillus coremiiformis | reverse complement strand
TAAAAAATTTTTATTTATAAAATTATTTTATCTATAAAGAAAATAGTCAAGAAATAATTAAAAATCTATATAAATATAAAGTTAGTTTTCTAGTTTTTTATATAGTTAGTAATAATAATAAAGTTAATAAATTTAATAAAGATATTAAAAGTAAAGATCTAATATACTAGTTACTTATAAAAAATAATAAATTTATTTATTATTATAATAAAAAAGCTAAAGATTTTTTTTTTAATTTTATTATATTATTCTTTTTTTTCAAGCTATATCTAGATAGCGGCCGTGGTAATATTATTTATTATTATTTTATTATTTTTTAGAGAAAAAAAAAGTATATAATTTTAAAAAATTATAGGCCTAATTCTCTTTATAATATATAGATTAAAAGAGAACTTAAGATTCTAAAGCTAAATATAATTAATAATATAATTATTTACAAGAATAAAATAAACTAGAATGAAAACTACTATTTTTCTAGTTTTTCTTGATTGTTAGGATTAGCTAGGAATAATAGCTTAGTAAAAAATAAAAATAAAAAGTTTTAAAGCTTTTTATAAGCTTTGAAAGTCTTTTTTTCAAAGATATCCCTATTTTTGGAGATAGTTGTAAGGATGGTCCATCTATGGTTGAACTTGGCAAAGAGGAATACACCGTCGAAGAGTCTAGTGGTCATCGTGAGATCAGGCTAATGTGACTCACCTGGACTATAAAGGCGGATGTGCCAGCTGTTAAGCTGAGCGTACTTGGACAATCACAATTCTACTCACTACAGAAAGACACCGACGAAGACATGATACCCAAATGCGAGCGAAAGTTTCACAGTGCCTATCAGAGATGTATGTCAGATTGGAAAAAATTCGGCATTGTTAAAGAACTGGAAGATGAAAAGAAATCATGGATTAATCCATTCGAAGAGGAAAGGGAGCGTGGTCATGCAATCCTGCAGCGGAGACGTCGCTTGATGGATATCAAAGTGGCAGAACATCCAAAACAGGAAGGCGAGTCTCAGAAGCCCCCCGATTACAAAGAGGCCTGCACTCCGGCCGAGAGCACGAGGCAGAAAGAGATCCAGGACTTGATGGAGGCATACTGGGCAAGCAACGATCTCTTGCTCTCCATGATTGACAAACGATCTCAAAATCTATATGTGCGGAGAGTTGATATCCTCCGCAACCACTTCGATCGACATGGACGACCGTACTTTTGGGTTTTAGAACGGGCGAAATGTGCGGACACTGGTGGATGCTGTGGGCGCGACTGCGGATGCTGTGATAAGGCGTTGTTGGCATATAATCGGCCATTCGGCTATCTGTATCCAGACCAAAAGCGGGTGTTTCGAGTATACGGCCACTGCACTGTCGAATGCCCCTGCTGTATTCAGGTCCGGCACCGCTACCATCCTCATCCACGCCTTCCAAAGTCGAATTTCTGAGGCGGTTGAGCATGGCAAGAAGGGAAAGGAGAATGGAAAGAACGTGGCTTGCTTTGTACATAAAACCGCTTGCCGTCGCTCTGTCTTTCTCCTCTCCATATCTCTTGTTGATAGCATGATCTAGTCAATCAAGGCTTAGACGTGGCGTCAGCTGGCATTTTGGTCGAGTGGTTCTGAGATCTCTTAACAGCCGAGAATCAAGCCGTTCATTTGTCTGCGCCATATAAATACCAGATTCTCTCTGCCAACACTCGCTACCCCACACTCTTTTTTTTTGTTTTTTTTAAATTGTATAAGTTATGGCGGCGGTAATCGAGCCGCACCTCCTCTGGGTCCTCGTCGTCGGGGTAATCGTCTGGTTCGTCGCTAAGTCCTTCAGTCAGGTCACTGACGAGGTGGCCGCCTGGCTAAGGGTCCGGGTCCGGCTTTGGCTGGACCGTAGGTGGTATGTATTTCTTCTCCTTTGTCTCCTATACCATACATTGTATACTGATACAGAGTAGGCCCTTGCCAGCGGAGAGCCGTCTGGAGACCGGGCCAGGGGGCGGGCAATCGACCGGTGGCGAGCAATCGCCCAGTGTCGTGACCTCGTCGCCTGACTCGCCCGGTAACGGATGGCTCGTCCAAACGGCCATCCGCGTCAGCAAATGGCTGGAGGACATTCGGCGGTACGTTGTTTCTCAATTCTCCTCTGAATTCCTAGATACTGATAGATAATAGGCCTTCGTCTGTCCCCCGCAGGGGAGGGGATGTCGAGGCCGCGCCACGCCGTTCGGGGCGTGACTCGCGCGGTAGTGACTCCCCTTGCCCTGCGGCAGGCGTTGAGCGCGCCAGGACGGACCAGCCCGTTACCGGTGGGGGAGCTGGGGACATGAATGCAATCGTGTCGGCCGTGGGAGCGTTGGCCGGCAATGATCCCGCCGGTAGTCAAATCGATACCTCGGCGTGAGGGCCCAGAGGAGGGTCCACTCTTTTTTTTTATATAGTTTTTAGTTTAGTTTTTTTTATTTTGTTAAAAAAAAAAAAAGGGGGAAAAAATTGGGGAAAAAAAGAAGACAAGAAGATGAGAAGATGAGAAGAGGAGAAGAGGAGAAGAGGAGAAGAGGAGAAGAGGAGAAGAGGAGAAGAGGAGAAGGGGAGAAGAGGAGAAGATGAGAAGATGAGAAGATGAGAAGATATGAAGAACAGAAAGTTTGGAGAGGATACTTGTGAGAAGATCAAGTCTGTGCTGGTTGTTTTCTGTCATGACAGTCAAGCTGTCAAAAGCATTGCTGTATCTTGTTGGTTTGTACAGGTGATACTGATTGGTGGTGGACGGAATGTTCCCAAGATCAATGATTAACTTGTGGATGGATTCAGATGCATCGGCATGCTGTGTTGTTCTGTCTCCTTGTGTGGTTGTTCAAATGCCCAGCGATGATCTCCTGGGGAGGGCGGGTGAAGGCATGTTCCCATTCCATATCCTGTGTTTCTGTTATGCCCTTTGATATTTGCCTTTGATGCAGCATGATATTCCTGGTCCCATGATCACCTACCACGGTGATATACAGTTGGTGTGGGTGTTGTTGCTTTTGTGGTTGTGAGCGGTCTCTCTGTGTGAGAATGAGAAGGATCGATCATATTGCGTTTTGCTGGAGTGTGATTGTGACGGGTCCTTTGGTGGTATGAAAAATGATCGACCTCAGATGTTTCCCTTGTCCTGTACACTCTCTTCTCTCGTTGTGATGACAGTCCTGTGGTTTCAATCAGCAACTTGTGTGAAAATGGAGTGGAACTGCTGTGGAAGCGGGCAATCGGTCGTCCGGATTCTGTTCTCCTTGGTCATGCTTTATGGTCAAGCAACTACTCCGTACAGGTCAGTACAATGCGATGCTCAGTCATGATGGTGCTAACGAGTGAATGATTTGGCGCCAGATTGTGCTTCCTTCTCGACCCCTTCTGTCCCATCCTCCAGATCAACCTCCAGATCATCGCCGAGCAAGTTTCTTCAAGTCTCATCCCCTCTCAAGGCCCTTCATCACCCTCCTTGCTACTCAATCTTTCAAATCTCCAGTTACTACTCAGATACCATTCTCAATCGCACAAAAGCCGGGAGTCAACAGGTTGGTCTTCGCCGCAGGCCGCTTGGCTGCGATAGATGATCTCGATTCACTCGACGAACATGCCAGCTGACATCTAATCAGCCTTAGCTAGATATTATGCCTCCACTAACAGACGACAATCGGCTGTGGGTCTGAAGGCGCTGACGGGTAGGTTCTCACCCAGCAACGGTCGACCGAAACTGACTCTCAAGCTTTCGACAAACTGTCAGCCAAACGAGCGGATTGAACAACCTGGGCAAGATTCACTCTGAGAAGAAGAGAAGGAGGCACCGAAAATATCATATATGGGACACCTCGCATGTCCGATGTTTCCATTCATAGCGACAAAACGGAGGTCGTCCTCGATATTAAGCCGACTACCGCGATAGCGGAAATAGTACTATGCCTTAACATTTTCGTACTATTCGCTATCGGTCTAGCCTTCTATATGAAGAGGAAACGCGACATCAAAGCTCCATTTCAATCAGACGCAGGGACGCCAACACGATGACATGACTCCAATTACATTCCCAGTATCCACCATTGCGACGTCTGATGAAGGAATCAACCGAACGCAGACCCAACCCACCACAGGACGGACACTCTGAAGAGAGAGAGAAAAAACAAACAAAACAACACCAACGATAGTCTTACTGTCCGTCATGGACTTTGCATAGCGTTTATGATTTGAGCGATGAGATATTCTTTGCATGTATATAGCTTGTGAACAACCCGACTCTCGTGTAAATAAACACTGTCATATGAGACTGATACTTCGTACAATCTACGGTCTTGCCATTGCATCCATTCTGCTCGAAGCACCACCATCATTCCAAGTGGGGAATTCATTTTCAACCAGCATATATTTCGGGCCTTCCAACCTGTCCCCATGCCAAAACAAAGAGAAGAAAGTTATATTACCCAATAGTATATGGAGTAACCCTCCTTTTACGGAGTACTCTACTCAAACAGAGAAAGAAAGCTGTTCTGTGTAACGGTGTATCGGGCAAACTAGAGCTCTTTGCTCCTCACCATACGGAGTACAGGGCGCCCCGTTCCGTTGTTCCTAAGGCTGAGGATCACCTCTAGGAGAATTTACCAGATCCACAATCTTTTCTAATTCGGCTTAAGACATGAAATGATCCAGGATAATGAAGATTTCGTCCAGCTCTAATATTCATAAAGGGTGGATTATATCGAAGAAATCTCTAATATTATGATCCGAGAATTATTACTCTCTCTTCGATCTAGACTGTAGGCATCTATTAGGTTTTGCCCGGTGCCCGTCACTTGGCCGTACCTTGTGTACTTACGATTGAACAAGTCCAAGAAACATCGTATCTCGCTGTACCCGGTGGGTTCTTGACTCCTATATATATGGCCATCTTTCACTCCGTTGAGACTTCCCAGTCAGAGAGTCCTTCTACAGTACATCCACTTTGAGTTTTTGATATCCGTCCTACTCAAACCAGTATGTCAACGTGACTCGTTAATATCCAGCCTTACCTAACCCCTTAACGCCCACAGACTCCAAGATGAAGACTAGTGTTCTTACTCAATTCGTTCTGGCATTCCTGGTTGCCTATCCCCTGGGCGCAGCAGCAGAAACAGACCGATACATCGCTGGTGTATGTTACCTCACCTCTTCCTTACCACATACCAGCAGTGTAACCAACAGTGTACAGTCTTGTAAAAGGGGCGGGCATACTGGTCGCTGCGAGGCAGAACTTCCCTCAGGAAACGAATGGGTAGTGCCGTGTGATGCACGGCAGCGAGTGAGAGAGTCCCTCTATATCCTCTTTGATCTATTTTTTCTAATTGATACCCGTCTTAATCGAACCAGTGTCGCAAAAGTGGGGATGCATGTGTCATCGACGTGGTGAAGGTCATCGCAATTTGCTCGTGAGGATTACTAATATACTCGATACTCGGAATGAAATATTCAACTTGCATATCATCCCAATCGATGAAGGGGAGGGGGCCAGAGTCATTGGGGAATCAGGGCAGCCGTGGATATTTCAATTGCATTCAATCTGTTGGGATGGGCTATCGATAGCCGATTATCCCGACTGCAAGGATCTCTTACACTAATCATAGAGAACGATATACAAACATGTCCCCATTAATTGACTCTGCTTGTCAAATGAACTTTTAATCTTACAGGATTGTCGCAAATGGACAAACCGAATCATCCGCCCTCTGTCTCAGTGAGTACCACAGAACAGTTGCTCCCCGCTATGTTCCCCCGTGGTAACGCAAACCCAGGAGTAATCATTTCCATCCGTGATCAGTCCAACCCCCACAGAGTCCTGGGCGCAGGCCTTGGGCACGGTATTCAGGTAATCCGATGTAATTTGCGCGACGTTGATATTCGCCGCGCCCTTCGTCAGAGACGCCTGACACCGCACACTGCCTTGTGGATAGTCCGGGAACGAGGTCGGAATGGGTTTCAGGGTTTGATAATTATCGCGTCGGACGGGAGGTGACGAGAGGTAGTTCCGCAGTTGGCTTTTGGGGTTCTCGCACAGGTGGATATGGATCTGTTCTTGATCGCGGACGAGAACCGAGTTCAGCGAGAGGGTTCCGTCGGCGCGCGTCAGTGATTGGGCCACGGTGCTGGAGCCCAGGATCTCCTGTCCGAGTTGCCATCCGCTATTATCTGATCCCAGTTGCAAGATACCGGGGACTCGTTGCGTGGTGGTGATGAGCTGATGGGCATTCAGTAGCCACCAATTGCCGCGGCTGACGCAGTTGGTCGCGGTTCCCTTAAGACAGCGGCAGAGACTGTTGAAATACAGGCCGCAGGCATCGCAGTTGATATTCTGATCCACGCAGCCGGATCCGCATGTGTTGGCGGTCAGTTTTCCCTTGAGCGGCTGGTTGTTGCAGGACGCATCGAGACATCGCGTACAGCCGGAATCGCTGAAGGTAGTGGCGCAGTCGCATTGGGACACTGCGTGATTCGAAATGTGGGTCGTGTCGCAGCTTACGGCGCTGGTAACTGAAGGGAAAAGACAGAGCAAGGCGAGCGAGGTCAACCCTGCTCTGAGCGTACTCTGAGTGGTTCTCATTGCTGCGATTTAGCTTTTCAATGTGTTGGGTGGCATCTGATCGGCGTACTCCTGGTCCCTCTCCGCTAATCTTTTATATCCGATCAAATGATAGAACGGTACATGACGTAGCCAAAGGAGTCTTTTTCCGCTGTGAAAATCCTCGAGTCGGTCATACGACCAAACACACCCTATCAAAACATCGAGAGACTCGCGACCGCCGCATCTGGCAAACGGATGCTCCCCGCATAGGGCACGGGAAGATAAGACCGATCCAGAACGATTGAACAAAGGGAAAAGAAAGGTTGGAACCGTGCGTTCTAGGCTGGACGGGATCCTTGGAATTGCCGGATTCGATTCCGCCGGAACACGAACGACATCGATGGAGTAACCGTAATTTGACTTTCCATCTACTTCATGATCCCTTACGGCGTCCAAAGTTGACGGTTGTACTTTGGTACGGCCACCAGTTCATTCCAGACCGGACAGAAACGGCCATCTCGCGTGTTTCCGATCCGCCACTGCGACCGAGATCGGTGGCGAACGTCGATTGCCGAAACGAATTGGAATACAGAACATAGGCATGGTCCAGGCCAGACCGTGAAGAGTGGTGCGACTCACGCCGTATCCAGTTTGCGCCACAGATTGGAATCAGCAAGAAGTCCGGAGGACCAATGAAGACTGTCGACCAGACTATAATCACTAGTACATCTTAAGTGTCCGGATACTTTGGTGTTCTAGTTGTATTTGGTCCAAGAAAGACTGGTAGAACCGGGTATCCCTGCCCTGGTTGCGAGCACGGCCCAGGTACCTACGGCCTGGTCTTCGACTCGAACTCTGTCGAAGCGGTAATACTATCATCATTGAAAGACCGTTGTCTCCATTGATTGTTGCTGCCTATCATCAATGTCCTGTCAAAACGGCCTTTCAATCGTTGAAGAGGATAAGAAAATGGAGGTGGCTGAGTATCATACGAACCCACCCCGATCTCACTGCCAGATATAGGAGCGATGCACGAATCCGATCCCAGGTAAACCACCACTCCCTAGTATCGTCGAGTCCTAGAATCTGCACGTGACATCGGTCTTTTGACACCATAAAGCCGGCTGAAGCTCGGCGACATACGTCCGTTTCTATGACGGATTTCAGCTTCATACACTCACTCGCAAGCCCAGCCAGTAGGTTGACGTCCCAGGTTCTCGGCGACCACCCTCCGGCGAATGTTATGGTCAGAGCATCTGCTAGCCACCGTATAAAGAGGTGAATTGAGACCGTTGTTTCTTGCTATCGGTGAAAACTCCGTCCATTACCGATGACTGCCTCCGCAGTGACATGCTCATAAAGTCCGATGTATCATTGCTGAACGCGGGATGATTGGCGGGCATGTGGCAAGTCGCAAGTGACAATTAGACCATGGTTTTCCGAAAGCAACACATGCATTTTTCGTCAGCGATTAGCGTTTTAGGGTTAATAGGAGGTATGTCTGTTGGCGCGACTGAGGATCAGCCAATCTGGGTATCTGAGAATGAAGGCTGCCTGGTTTTGATGGGCGCATTGTTCATGATCCGGTGTGTTCTCGTTTGAATTCAGGATATGCGATAAAACCGCACCATTCGCAACTCTCACGGTATTTGATTCCGAGTCGGCTCCTGTCGTTGAGGACATTTCCCAGTGATTTCAAATTTCAATCCATACAGCTCAGGGTGATCCGGGAGTCCTCAACGTGGCATTCACTAACAAAGCCCACTAACAATCCTTTGAACGGCTTTCTCATTTGCTTAGTTGCATAGTTGCCGCTAGTCTGTTTTGGGATGGTCCAGGAACTGGGGAAGGGAATAACTGAAGATCCGGGGTCAGTCGTGTTATCCACGTGATTCAGCTTGCCCTGATTCGACTCTTAGCCTTATTTCACAGCAGCCGAATGTTAAAAAATTGTCGATGTGACGGTACAGTACATATATATGCCTCTTTTATTTCCAACGTGAATCCTCCCGGCGGGAGTTCCTGCCAAGATCATGAAGTTTAAGGTATAAGACAACAAAAATAATACCTCAAATCAAATCAAAAGCAGCGCTGCGTCCCGTCAACATTCGACGGACGGAGGTCGATAAGCGCTATCCTATTCTGTCACGGAAGGACCGAGGAAGCTCGTATTTTATGGGTCCTTGTCAATAGCGTACCGTTGTCTCAGAGGTCACCAACTGCCAGGGATAGAATGCGATGTCTTACCACATCGTTAAGCTTACTTCCTTATTGGCAGGATGCCGCTCCAATCGAAGGACATGTTCATGAAGAAATTGTCACAGGCATGGGTGTGATTCGTACAGGTAAACCCCTCAGTCGCTAATTGCTGATATCGTGTCTTGCCACAGACAGCAGCCGATAGAGTGACCCGTACTCCGTACAAATCCCGAGGTTGGGCCTTTAGTCTACTACCTTATCAGGGCGACTGTGCCTTTTTTTTACTGTCTCGTCCAGCACTCTAGAATCGAGTACCGCCGAAATCAACCAGTGCATTGTCCACTCACTAGAACAGGTCCACATGCCAATCGCTGCATGATTTTAAGCGTCTAACAATGCGTCGTAATGTTTGGAAGAACTACGTGTGGCCCCTTTTCAACTTCCATGCGTGGTCCTGAAAAATGGTTCGAGAAAAAGTGGATCCAACCCAGTATTTTTCTTCATGATAGTGGTCCAGGGAGTTGAATATCGTCGGGCCCATAGTGTGCGTTACTGTGCCCCCAGTCTTCGCCAATTCTCCGTATATGAGCCGGAGTTCTCTCCCACCTTCATCATCGCAATGATGGATTGCTCCTCTCGGAGTCTTTATCGTCCCTCTGCATCCACCAAGCCGGGATAATGTCCAATATCAATAGCTGGGTGTGGTTGGGAGTCGTGCTGCTGATCGGTAGGTTATCTTAATGGCGAATACCGCTGCAGATTCCTAACAAATCGCCTTCAGCAAGCCTACGCTACGTCTCCCGGTGGCTTCAGTTTGGTACCATTAAAGACTTCCAGCTTGATGATCTTCTGATGGCTATGACGGTGGTATGCACGCTGTCCTTTGATTTTCTGTACATACATGTATCCCAGTGCTAACCTGATCAGGTATTCCACATCTTGTTAACCGTCTATCTGATCGAGGTGGACAAACTTGGGAGCAACGGAGTGCCCTTGGACATGGTCGACATGATTGACCCCGCAACCATTCCGAATCGTATCAAAGGCAGTAAGCTGGTGGTTGTAGTCGAGCAACTCTGGATGGGAGTCATCTGGGGCTGTAAGGCATGCTTGCTCTTGTTATACTCGACCATGACGTGAGTAGCCAAGTTTCCCGCTATGCGATCAGCGTCTAATCAACCAATAGATCGGGCCTTTCGCAACATCGAGCCGTCAAACTTATCGGCGTACTTTGTGTGCTATCTTTCTTAGTGATTGAGATTCTCTTTTTCGTTGGATGGTGTCGGCCTTTCTCCGACTACTGGGCAGTTCCCCCGACCACCATCCAATGCTCTGTGTATCGCAATCACCTTATCCTCGCCCTGGCGTTGAATGTCACTACCGACCTGATGATCATGTGCATCCCGTTGCCACTGTTGATCAAGGCCAAGCTCAGCATCCCGAAGAAGCTTACCCTGTGCGCCGTTTTCTCCCTGGGTATCTTCGTCATCCTCTGCTCCATTCTCTCCAAGTTCTATTCGATTGGGACTCCCTACGGCGACCGCTGGGTAGACTGGTACGTCCGGGAGGCAGCGACCGCTATCCTTGTGGCCAATATCCCGCAAACATGGACGCTGTTCCGCCGGATGTTCCACTGGAAGTCGTTCTTAAACTCGACCTATGGTCGCAGCCACAACCGAACCAAATATACTACTCGTATCGATAATTCGGCCTTCCAACTCTCTCACGTGAAGGGCGGTGACCGGTCGCAAAATTATTCGGTCAATGACGGGACCTCTAGGGAACATACAAATCGAGAACAGCCGTTACAGATCTGGGAGCATCGTCAGTTCGATATCACGAATGAGCCGGGTGAATCGAGCGAAAGTGGCCGGAATAGTAGTATCAGTCTGGAGTTTGATACCACCGGGCTGAATAATCCTCAGTTAAAGACGACCGTGACGACCGCGGATTTAGCCCGACACGAAGTCTAATGAATGTTCGACACGGTTCGCCCCGTTGCGGCCAATTTACTCCTATATGGTTATATATTCTGGACGATCGTATGCGCCCATGTGCCGCTACCAGATTCAGGGATCGTATATATTGGTAGTATACAGGTCACCCTGGGTGGAAGTTGAACAGGTTTGGGCCTGAAACAGCTCAAGTCGTGAAACGATTCTAGAAGAATGAAAAAAAAAAAGCCGCCAAGCTATGTTAATATCGCAATCGCCGACGGAATAAATTAACCTTCCATGCAGTCTTTGTCAGTCCTGTTGCCTGGAGCCCAAGTGGAGTACTCATTCTGCAACCGAGCCTCCAGTGTTCTGGATAGCTTAACCCTTTGCCGAATAAGAAATGGCCTTTGAGCATGAACGATACCTGGAAAGAATATTCACCAACGGATTTCCACGGTTTCGGTAAGTGTCACTCTATCGACACATTATCCTAGCCTAGCTTCGTTGATTATTAATCAGCTCGTCGTAGATACCTAGGTAGTCTGATAAAGCCCAGTCTGATAGTCTGCCTCTACTCCGTATAGGCCCCATCGCCAAGATCATTAAGCGTTTCACTCCTAGACACTTCATCCCTTGAAGCTGTGGACAAATACAGATCGAATTTCTTCATTATCACGATGCACGCTATTCGCGTTAGACGAAACTCAGATATTAGTTATGTCTAGCCCGGCTTTTAACCCCGATAAACATATTCCGCATTTACCCGGCAAGGTAATTTTCATCACTGGGGGTCAGTACTTAATCGTGGTACCCACTACTACCCCGACTTAAAGTAACACACCACAGGAACGGCCGGTCTCGGAGCACAATCAGTCGTTCAACTCGCCAAGCACTCACCGGCGCGGATCTATATCGGTGGTCGGAACGCGAAAAGCGCAGAGGCGATATAGCCTACAAATTCCATCCGTGGGGGGGTATCATCTTCCAGGACCTGAAACCCCCCCAGGATCTGGGTGTCTTTGGATCCTGGAGACGGTACGGTTAGAGCAAGCTAGCCAATATTCTTTATGCGCGCGAGCTGGCTCGTCGGTATCCGGCGATCACTACTGTCTCTGTTCACCCCGGGGTGGTGAGAACTGGCCTCGTAGAGAATCTGGGGTGGGCAAACCGTTGGTTCATCTATACGGCCACTATTGTTCAGACGATGACCCTCGAAGAGGGTACGTACAATCAGTTGTGGGCAGCTACGACGTCGAAGGATCGTTTGGAAACGGGCCAGTTTTACCTTCCCGTTGGTGTTCCGTCGAATAGTGACCTCAATACGACAGCGCAGGATGGAACCTTAGCTGGTCAGCTTTGGGAGTGGATGGATAAGGCCCTGGAGGGTTATTAGAATCGATCTTGGAGATGATGCGTACTAGTACGCATCATCTGTACTGAGTCTTTTTTTTTTCCGAGTCTTCTGTTTTGGCCGGTCTTGTACTTCGGCTCTGATATCCTTCAAAATATACATAACCGCACGGAGGTTCAACATATCCAATCTTAAATGTCATCCGAGTCATTGGAGATGAATCCAGAGAGCTGCGAGCAAGACACGGAATCGTAATAGTATTCAACTCTGTAATTGCGATTATTTCATTTCATTTGCGCCGGTTTTTATACGATCTACGGAGTAGTTTGAATATTAAACTTGGTCGGGAATGTTCTATGAATTCCCGAAGTGGATAAAATACGAAGGCAGGACCAAAATAGGGTTAGCTCATCCAATCGTCACGTGGGGCATCTGGGACTAGACTTTAAGCGACATTTACGTTTGCTTTTAAAATTACTACATGGCAAACTGCCAGATGAGATCCCCCCCTGAACCATTGGGCCTGCCAATTGACTAGTGCTGCAGGAAGTGGCCCGGGCAGGAGGAGTGCATGCGATCTTTGTTGGAAAATTGATATTTGGAGCGATTCTAGTTGACATGTCCCTTCATCGTGGTGTCAATACATTAGACAGTAAGACACGTCTCCAAGTTGTCCGTTTGACTTTCAATGGGCTAGAATATTACCCACAGATATCTTCCCGAAACTCAAACACATTTACGATCACTTGAAACATTGATTACCAACCGAGAAGCAAGTCCCATGGGCCTTCGCGGTCCATTGTCAGTCTCATCTCATAACACGCCTTCTCTGCCAGCTGATCTTCATGACGCGTCCGGCTTTGATACTGCTCGCACTAATTTCCAGCAGAAGTTGAATACCCCTGGCGCGGAGGCGACCGGCCATCCCACGGGGCTAGCATTTGCTCAGCAATATCTCACCACACCGGTTCTCATTTAACTTTGGCGGCTTTCCATCGGGCTACTCAATCGTAAACGTCACGATATGGGTCAGGAGGAAAAAAGCTCTTACTAGACGGCCCGAAACACGGCTAGTCGAATAGTGTCCTGAATAATGACCGCAAAGGACCCTATGACGTCTTCCAAATAGTGGGCATCCGTGTTCTCCGTGACCTCTTGGACGCGGGTCTTATAGATGACCCACCGAAGCCATTACCGCAGCCAGCAAGGTATGTATGGATTCATTTATGCACGTTGCTCACCCCCATATCCGTAGCCCGACGTTTGCACATGCGGAGCCAGGTGTTTATGTGCGACCAATACTAATATTGTTCATAAACCAATTCATGGAATACGGACTTGGAAGCTTTTATCATCCTGGGAAATGTGGGAACAAAATCCTAATCTGATATTTTCAGGCGAGCTTTATACCTCTAACTTCCAACTGGTCAAAGCAATCCAGGGGAATGCCGCGGGCGTGCGAGCTCTCTACACGCTTGATGGCCACCGAACAGTGGTCCTGACGGAAACCAGGTGCACCATCGATGCGATGATCATTTGCGGGCTCTTTTCCGGCTGAGTTATTGGATAGATCAACAGAAGATCATACAGCCATGCGGCAAACTAACGATAAAGTATGCAACCTGTGAAGTCCTCAACTTATCGATTCCTTAAGGCACCCTGATAATCCGACATAGTCCTATATGCTTCCGGTCTTCTCCTTGTCGTGATTCCGTCGAAGATCTGTCGTTTGCTCCACTTCGGCTCCGGACGAACACAGCCCGAATCTACGTAGATACAGCATATTCTCGAACTAGACTAAGAGCTGAGTGCCCTAGACAGAACTTTCCCATGCTTTGCCAACTTATGTTTTGCAACCTCTGTTCCATCATCTCAGTATGTGGGATTACTGCTACCGCGTGAAAATAATTTCCGGGGCTAATGCAGTTTCTGGCACAAATCCTGCTAGTACATATTTCGTCAGCCTTACATAGATGGCAATCTATGGCCCAACCCTAGACAGGCCTGGCCGCAGATCTTCTAGCTCTCTAGATTTCCCACTGCATAGACTTTCAAGCCCAGTCGCATTACACCTTTTCATCATTCCGGACGAGAATCGCTTTGATCAAAGGTGGAATGTACTTGAACGGTGATCAAACGATCTTTTCCATATCAATCAGGTCACCGTTTCTGCCTGTATATCCAGTGCTCAACCCGGATTTTGCCAACGGCGAGTGTCATGAACAAATTCAGATCTAGTCTAATGGCCAATTATTTGCCAAACCGGTATCCGAGCGAAGCATAGTTTGAAGAGTTGGATGAAGGACAGCGGAATAAATACAGTCCCAATATTCGCATCCAGGCCGAAATAATAGCTCAGTTAGTCCACAAAACCTTACCACCACTTTGTATCTTATGGTTTATTCGATATCAGTACGCAATTCATTTATACGCGCTGGCTATGCTAGGCCTAGCCAGCCAGGCTACTCCCCTCCCCGGTACCCGAGAGACCAGTTCATGGACGGACGCTACTAAGAGAAACTTCCTCGGCGCTGATGACAGCCTTGTCCAATATGAGACAGAGATAGAGACTGCGCCTTCTTCGAGTAGGGTTTACATCAACCCGGCGACACTGAAGCTGTGATTGGTCTTTTGATCATACGCCTTCCATTGAACGATTACTTATTTAAGCCCTGGCAGGATTTTCCGGGACTGGTCCATTCTCTCGTTTCATGTTCTCCGATCGCCGGGCTAAGGCCGGTATGGACTCCAGTGGCGTTTGTGTCGAAGGCACTCACCGGAGCGTTGCTCTCACCGATATTAGCTTTAGGTATCAACAGCTTCTTATTGAAAGAAAGTATCGAGGTAGGGGGTTCGAATTCACCCTTCCCCCGTGAGTTGTGGCCGAGACCCTACACAACAGCGCCTTCTGGAAGTTGGAAATGAAAAGGCCATGACTCAGTGAAGACTTTCGACGCTTTCGCTGATGGCGCCGGCGAACAGTCTATCAAACAGAATGGCACACCCTGAATACCAATAATGGGACACCTCTAGTGTCGGGATACTTTTGGTAGTCTAGGGGTATTTTGATTCAACACAATCACATCCACCAGGCCACCTTGGTCCAATATCCTTGCCGTTCTAGGATATTTGCTTTCCCAGGGAATGGTGGGACTTATGGATGACGATTGAGGGGTTAATGCTGGCATTTGCATGCAGGACGCGTGCATGAGTTGTGCAAATGAGGGGTCAGTTGCCTGCAAGGAATATGCCACTTGTTCAAGACGCAAAGGAGTGTTCTCTTCTTCATGTGCATTTCCCTCCGTCATTGAAGCGGAGGATTTTCACACTTTTCCAAGCAGCAAATTCATGTCAACATCGTGGAAGGAATGACGTCCTTTCCGAGCGCGGATCAAAAGAAGATATTCTAACAAGGTCATTCGATGCATTGTCGAATTCATTTTTAACGATTTATATACACCCTGACCCAGCAACCCTATTATTGGAGGATTCCTGGTTGCCCATTCCGGTCGTGCTGGCTCCTATCACAAGCCCCCGAAGACCAAGGGTGGGATGGATAGTCGTGATGGCATACGAGACGTGGCAGAACGAAGATGGTCCGAGCCGTTACGCAGATCTACCGCTTGTAGAAAGACCCATAACCTCTTACGTGGAAAGTTGTCATGCATATCCGTAGCTCACAGCTCCAATTAAATCTTGCTGACTAACTGGATGAGGAGTTGAGTTGATGTGAATTGGCCGGTGTTTGGAATATAGTCATGGGATAGCTGTCAAAGCATATAAGGACAGGGTTGACTCGCTGTTCCGGCCCATCTTACGAGTGTTCTACTGTAGTCTCTGTTTCCCACCTCTTTTTTACCAGTGTTGTTTCCTCTATAGGTCCCGGGTTTCGAAGCGGACGCAATCATGGATCCAAATTCTTACTTCAAACAGCGGGATGAGATGGAAAAGGCCTACGAGGAGCTCCAGGATATCAAGGATCGACAGGCCAAGGAAAAGGAGACGAGGAAGAGCCTGCGGAAGATTTACCTCGAAATCCTCAAAAAGGAGGATCCAGATGTGAGGATTCATTCCTGATTGACCTACCTGTCTGTGTGCTGTCAGGTTGACGAGCTCCCAGAACATCTATATCCCCTTCAATACGATCAAAAAGTACTTGTTGGCTTTCTTTACAGCAGTAAGTTTAGACGGGATAGCATTAACCAGGGACTCGACACTAAACATATAACCACCTGGTCCAGGACACGGATTATGATGGTAAGAAACAAGGACCTGGAGCTGACACGATGCTAACCGTGTGTAGATGACGTCTCCCTGAAAGAACTGGAGGACTTGGCCCAGCCTTCCACCAAGGAAGATGTCCAGGATCTCCGCGACTTCTTCAAATACACGGATCTCAGTGGCGATGGAAAGCTTGACGTTGCTGGTAGGGATCCATGCAGTGATATTCCGTCGCGTATGCTGAACAGTTGCAGAGCTTTTTATCATGGGCCTCATTCATGGTTCACGCGAAGAACAGTACAAAAACGCGAAGAAGATTGACTGAGTCAGGGGTTGAGTATATTGCGGATGACTGATATTCATGGTTGTGATTTCTGGTACGGTGACTTTGTCTTTTCTCTGTTGGTTTGGCCAGCCAGAATGATGAGGTCTAAAAGTCAAACAATTCATTAAGGTGATTCAACTATGATTAAATGGACGAAAGCCTACAAGCTCTGTTGTTCTACGTAGAAATGCTATCCGGATGGACTTGTCTGGTAAACTTATCAAGAGGTCTGTTTTCTATCCTCGCATCCATGCGGAATCTTGAACAAGAATATGTAAAGAATTCTTGACTACTCTGTCGACACAAGGGAAATCACGTTGTAATTTACGCACAGCCTTGGGGTCCAATGGTAAATGAACCCGTCAGGTAATCTTTCGCTTCTGGACAAGTCCATATACACAAAGCCCTTGGTGGGCAACAGGTATACAGCCCCAGTTAAACAGAATGGATATCGATATGTGAATCGGCGAATATCGATAAGAATGCTGTCTCTTGAAACGATCAAACGACAGCGTTGTAGTACAGGTCTGTCTTCCTTTATGATAGGTATATTTGATGCCATAATCACTCGCAGACCAGGTACTTTATGTTATATCTCAAGATACGGTGTAAAATCAACGAACCCGAAGAGTCAGATACCGTCCTTCCTATCTATCGATGATGGGTAGTATCCAGTGAAAGACGAATGGTCGGTCTGATATGACGACTAACCAGGGAAGGCGACAAAGTGGCAATCGATAGGAATACCAATGGAATAATGAGTCAATTATTGGTCAAATTATAGACATAGAAGTGAAACCGATGATTTACGCTTATAGGGTGTCTAAGATATCATATTGGATTATGCGGGTGAGGATGCACACTGGTTCGATTCATCCCATTGCGGCCTGAATACGCG
Source organism: Aspergillus coremiiformis (assembly GCA_009193565.1). Lineage (NCBI taxonomy): Eukaryota > Fungi > Ascomycota > Eurotiomycetes > Eurotiales > Aspergillaceae > Aspergillus > Aspergillus coremiiformis. Next base: position 56,815 of record ML739136.1, on the reverse strand, counting down.
GTGCTAGTCTGATTACGGAATATAAGATAGGGCTTTATGAGGCTGGCCGTCAGATATCTGCGTGTCTCACTCGCGCAAGGGGCACAGGAAGTCTTATCGGCCGGATCTAGTGGTCCTTCTACTATCTACAACAATGCAGGCTGATCGACTGGGGATCGTCTGCGCTGCATCTTGCTTACGATACCAAAAGGCTTTCTGAATATGGAATCATATCGGAGTGCAAAGATGGGTTCTCATCGCCGATCTGGGCTGATTTCTAGGTTCATGGTATGACAGGTCGGAAATGAGGCTTTCCGCAGCCAGGCACCGTACAGGTTCGGTGCCGGACGCAAGGACCTCTGGTGTTCTCCAGATAGTTTGTATCTTTCTGCAGCTGTACCCCATCGGCCATCGATTGGTGGGGTAGTCGTCAACTCCTTGACATCCAGTTGGTCCGTTCTATCCCAATGTGCACCGTACTCGAGAGGTGGAGGACCGCGGATTCAAGTAAAAGATTGCTCCATATGCAGTCTACGCTATCCACTTCAGACTGAAAAGGAATCACCCCCGTAGCGGGTACCTGCGGACTATCATCCTGTCGAAATTCATTTGTTCAGCTCAATAATCCCAGCTGATCACCGCACGGTAGCGCATCTTCCCATTCCGCAGCCGGTTCACGGCTTCTGAAACGCCATGCAGGGTCATGGGGTATTTTTCCACAATCGGCGTGATCTTATGCCGGGCTGCGAAGTCGAGCATCTTGTTTCTGAACGGAATTAGCACTGTTTCCCTGTATCATGGTGGCATGCAATACGTACTGAAGGAAGCGGCTGCAAATGCAGCCCCCAACAATGCTGTTGCCAGACAGAAGAGTAGCCATGTTGGGAGCGACGAGGTCGCCGTCGTCAAAGGACAACGGGAGGATCTTCGCATTGCGCGCCAACACGGGGTAAAAGAGCCCTAAGTTGAACTTGGCCGACGAGGTGATGATCAGCCGGTCAATGGGCTTCGTAACCCCAAGCATGGCATAGTCCAATACGCCCTTCGTGGCGTAGAATTCATTAGCGCCCAGCCGCAGCGCCTCCTCTCGCTTGTCGTCCGTAGACGAGAACACAACCACGTCGCAGCCCATCTTCGCCGCGAATTGGATAGCGAGATGACCCAATCCGCCGATCCCCACGACCCCGACTCGTTCGAATATCCTACATTGCTCGACCAACGGTGTCCACACCGTGCCCCCACCACCTTCACCCGCATCAGAACCACTGTCCTTGCGTGAGGGAGAATGCAAGTCACTTACACATCAGCGGGGCCGCATCGCCGGACGGAATCGCGTCGGGGATCTTGAACAGCCATTGTTCCTTACGAACCGCATGGCTACACACCGAGCCCTGCGTGTCGTACCCATCAAACCCGTACATTTTGGCATCCGGGCAATACTTGTCCTTGCCAGCCATGCACATCTCGCAATTGCCGCAAGTGGAATTGATGACCCCCCAGCCCACCCGATCCCCAATCCTGAACGCCGTACACGCCGACCCGACCTGTTCCACAACCCCAACACCTAAGAACGAACCCCGCGTCAATAGACTCCCCATCACTCAGACCACACCACTCACCCTCATGTCCCAGCACCAACGGAAACTTCATCATGTGGAGATCACTACCGCAGAGCCCACTGTGCGTAACCTTGACCAGGACCTCATCGGGGTTGATATCGGGGAGGTCGAACGAGCGCTGAACGATAGCCCCGGAACCCAAGCTGCGGAACTGAGTAGCCTGCACCATATTGAATCCTTAGTCGACAAAGACACAGTTAAACGACAATGAAAACCAGGTGGTCGCGGGGGTTGTGACAGTGTTTATATACTAATTAATTTTCCTCACTATCCAGGGTCCTATTGAACCGATATTAACAGAGCTGAACACCAAGCTGAACAACCTACTGCCAGAATAGGCAAAAGCCTCTGACGCTTACGCCCTCCGCGCGAACCGCGATGCAAGTCATAGCTGAAGGAGACAGGCTGAGTCAATCGGCGACACTACTCAGTAGTAGACTACTAGTCCATGCAGGGTTCCGCTCTAGTCCTTGCTTGTTCTACCAGGGACCAAAAGTGATCCCTACACCCCTCTTTAGGATAAAGGTGGAGTGGACTATTCGTCCTGACTGCTTACCGATAGTGCGTTGCAGCCTCACCTGGCGTCTGGGTGGGATGCATATGGCACGCAGGACTAGGGGATATCATGGAGAGATAGCGATAATATTCTCCTGAATCCCGAGAATCCCGAGAGCTAGGCTCGGTCAATCTAGGGAAGTGGGTTCTGATCGTGGCAAAGGTCTGTCTCGTCGATCGAGTGTGGCATCTGTAATAGTCGCGGGGATAGTTCAGATCAGATCCGGCGAACTTCTGGGAATTGGCATCATCTACTCCGTATACGCTAGTATTTATCCAGATCTCCGATATGAAAACCACGGCGATAGTCGGCGGAAACTACGTATTCAGTCTATACTCCAGAGAATAGTGTCTTAGTGCCTTCACCCACTTGCCTCTGGAAGATCGCACGAGAGCGCGAACATTCAAAGGGTGTTTAATAAGAACCCAGACTATCTGGCACTCGCTTAGAGCACAATCCTACATCACGAAGTCTCTCAAGTCTCAGCCTTGACGAATGCCCGAGATAGAAATGCGCATTAAGCCAAGGGATCGGTAATTGCTATACAATTAGTCCTACGTAGCCCCCCAGGGTACTAGTAAGTATAAAGACATCGATACTTATGTTAAGAGTACGCCTTGGTACGTAACTTATCACACTGGACAATGAACCTTCGATTCAAGGAGGGCAAGGATCCGACTTACTAAGAAACTGGTTCGAGCTGTGCTCCGGATATTCCGTGGTTCTATAATATCGCTGGTGCGAACTGGTCCTACGTGCTGGATACCTAGTGATTCTAAGCTACAGCTAATGTACTACCACCAAGTCGGAGGTTCACTACGCGATCTAAGATTGTCGAGCTATCCACGTCTCGCTCCTCTATCTCGGAGGACATTGTCTATGTTCACCAGCACCGCTGATATGCATACAGACGATGGAACGACGAACATCCAGTAACCGAGTATGCGGGACTGTTAGGTCTGCACTGGAAGAGACTGTCAAACAGCACGGCAATATATAAGCCACTTCCAGAAACCGAAACTGACCCCGTGGCCCATTTCTAAAGAGTTGTTCATCATCCTCCCCGCAATACCCGCCCTGTTCCTGGATCCGCCTGCTAGCTTCCCCGCGGTCGAATGTCGAGAAATTATACATCGACGGCGATCGCGTATAAGACAAGAGACCGTAGATGACAGACGTCGCGATGTAGCGGTTGTCACGAACGACGCGGGCGTGTTGCGGTCTGAGCAGACGACGCTGTAACTGAAAGTAGAATTAGTGCATATCTTAAAGAGCCAAATGACGATTGACGTACGTGGAAGAAGTTCGCCATTAGATACTCTGCTGATTCTTCCATAGCATTCTGATTTAAATCCCAGGAAGCGATATCTTTGAAGGACAAGGCAATTGGAATATTGGAATCATTTCTTCTGGAAATATGTTTGCATAGATATATGTAAAATGGAACGACAAGACGGCATCTTTTCATACAACACTCAAAGGTGGTCTGCTTGAGCGCTGCAGGTACCTTCGAGTCGACTTTCGGGTTAATAATACATAGTCCTCGATGAGAATATCGAGACTGGTTACTCTTTCACCATGATGCAGCTCCAAGAAGAAGGGCTGTGAAAGTCTAACACCTTCTCCAAAGATGATTGATGTCGGTGTAAAGGCATCATTGAGCAATGTTAGAATAGTTGTTCATACAACCAGAAGCGCCGAAGTTTAGCGCTACGTTTAGAAGTCACGTGCCACGGATGGACCTGATCGGGTTTCTGGTCGGGCCGAACGTGGTGGCATAAGGACCCGCTTAAAATATCACTGCTCAAAAGGGTTAGACTACCTCCCATGATAGTAATCTTCTCGCTCTGCAAGAAGGCAGCGGAGGTCCATTTCTGATCTTTCCAGACTATTACAGGAGCCTCGGGGTATATTTGGTCGGTTAGCTGAATATTGCGAGCCGTTTGCTTTTCTCCAGTAAGCCTCCAATCGAACAACATAATAAGAAACTTTGATTATCTGACATAGACAACATGTAAACAGTCTTCCAAGGATGGATTATACCGGGTTTCTGACAGAGTGATTCTACGCCATTAGTTATACCAATATTTCAGTTCTTAGCATGAGATAAACCAGACCGTGCGGGAAACTGAATGGCTACGGGCTGTCAATCCGCATCTGAGAGTTTGGCCCGATTGGATCAAGTTCCGGCGCCGGCTGTCAGAAGGAAAGGTTCAAAAATACCACACAAGGGCGACACGCAGCGCATAATTAATTGGAGTATCAAGTCCTGATGCACAGAAAAACAACGCCAAACGCCGGGCGCGATCACAGTAGGATAAACCATACAAAACCATATCACAGCCGATGCACTCATAAGTGTGGACAACGCAAAAGAGACGCGGAGTTGTCACGCAAAAAGAGGGCCCGCTGGGAGAAGCGGCCTACCGCTTGCCTGCTCATAAGGCCGATGTCGTCGCACGATGTTGCCTGATAGTGGACCAGGCGGCGGCGTCAGCCATTTCACATCTTCAAAGTCGATCAGAACCAGGCAGCGGGCAGCATCGTTCCACAAGATGTTACGCCACTCGCTGTCGCGGTGGACGATTCCATATGTTTGGAGAATTGCCAGAAGTCTGTCCCGTTCGCTATGGAAGAATGAAGAGTTCTCCGGGTTGATCACGTTTTGAGCACGGATGCCGGACCAACTGAGGATCATCATGCGACTCATAAGTTCGCCATGATACCAATATGAGATACGAGGCCGAAAGGCTCCAACACAAACTGGAATTTGTTGCCCCTGCAACGGACGGAGGTGACGGTAGGTATCCAATTCTGCTCTGAGGCTATGCTCCTTCTCCACCGTGGTGGCCTTGACGACAACTGTGTAACCATGGGACAGGAGAGTGGCTTTCAGCAGGAAGCCAGTTCGACCACGGATATGTAACTGCTCAATGCCGTCCTCCCGGTTCCGTTTCAGCTGCGCATTCAGCCTGCGCGTGAACGCCTTGGGGGTAAGTAGATGATTCTCAGAGCCGTGTTCGCGCACATTCGGACATTCTGAATGCAAGCATCCTCCCACGATCAAGCCGCGAATGCATTCCATAGTGCAGTACTGTCGAATCCGTTCTTCCCCGTCGTTCCCCTGCGGATGAGATGTCCTCTGTTCGCTGCTATGGTCTGGTTGTCTTTGGCTTCCTTCATTGGGCACCTGAATCCTGCCACAGTTTTGTCTACCACGTGGGGCTGCTGCGGGCGACGGAGACGATGGATCATTCTCGCTTCCTCTCCCTTCTCCAGAGGTTTGCTCCGGCGTTGTTCGACCAGCGTTGCAACTGGCTCGACAGCGAGTGTTATAAGGAGATCTATTGAATGACTTCCAGGATGGCGACTTATACACAGAAGAGGGAGGTTCCTTCCGGACGGATGGTGGAATGTCTCGCAGGACGTTAAGATATTTCACCTGCCATGTAGAAAGATTTTCCTGGGCCGTGTCATACCATTCCTGGCGGGGGCGTTCGGCAGCCAGGGCATTGAGCGTGAAGGCGAGCACCTGCCCAATGGCGGTTCGATGCAGCCGATAGTCATCGTCAGCCGCGACATCTCGATTAGGGACAGAGAGGTAATAATAAACTGTCGTTGGATCCTTCGGTATGTGAAGAAAAACAAAGGCCTCGCCAGTGGTGATATAACCATACTGGACCCCGCTGTCTATCATATAGGAGAAGATCTGTGTGATGACAGCGGCAACCAGATGTGTGCTGTGAAACTCGAACGTTTCTCCCTCTTTATTGATGACATCCCGCCCCGGTTCCATCTCGTGGAGACCAGCAATCAGCTCGGGTAGGGTCAACTTATGCGGCGCCTTGAACTCCACTGCATAGGTCGGGATCCGTCGCTCGCCGGCAACGACATACACGCAGAATTGATCGGCACTCCGGTTCCGTCGTCTGGCTGGACGGGCTGCTGGAGCCTTTCCCTGTGGCCTCTGTTATCCGATAACGCTACTGCAACGGAAGATCACTAACATGAACGTCCTCCACTGCCTCTTCGAGAGAGGTCTCCGTCAGGCCTTCGGGGTCAGCAGGGTCTTCAAAGGTCACCGTCCCTTCCAGACGGAATCTCCGACGAAGGGTGTCATGCTGTGCTAAGACATCGACGATCATTTCCATAATGTTGTCCACCGTATAGCGCTCAAAGTCTCGCAAGGAGTTCTCCGAGTAGATTCTTTTAACGATGCTACGGACATATTCCAACTGAAAGTTCGACGGAAAGGGACGCTGTGCGGTGAAAGCAGGGTCGCTATCGAATGTGGCCCATATTTCTTCCTGGATATCAGGAAAGTCGACCCAAGGGAGGATCCGAGAAGGGAAAAGCCTGTTAGCCGGTTTAGTTGTATCTCCCTGCGTTGTCAATGTTGATTTGGTTTCAATCTGGATTGCCTGGGAAAGAAGCCGATGGCACCCCTCCAGAAGTCCAAAAAGGGTGTTTGATTGAAGGCGACGTTCCGCTTTTTTGCGACGTTGCTCCTCTGCCTTAATCTGACGACGCAAGTTGGCAATTTCTTCTTCCATGGTTGGAAGACGCTAAGATAGCCGCCGCTGGGGTTCGGGCTTTGGGAATGGGATGTCTGTTTCCAAGGTTGTTGTTGTCGAAGTTCCGCTCACTAGTCACGGGTACTACGGCAACCGATAAAAGCTACTGACACGTATTCTGATGATAAGATATCTTGACTGATTATGGTGAAATAGGAAAGGTGGAAATGAAAAATGGGAATGAGGTGGACGTGACTCGGGAGATAGATGTCGAAAGAAGGCTAGGAGGTGAGGCTATGGAAGACTCGAAAGTCGTACGGAGTATATACGGGCGCCTTTCTTAATTCGGAAGGTGCGGTGGAATCAGGTGCCCCGCCCGTGCCTGGTGCTTGTATGTACTCCGTACTGTATATCCATACACACAGTTAAACCCAACCATCAAAATGAAAAAGAAAGTAAACATACAGAGTACAACACGTGATTCGCTGGTGGTCACGCACCCAACTACTAACCAGCTAGCGTGTGGCTTAAACGTGGCCAGTGGCTTAAACGCGGCCAGAGGTCGGGTGCCCGGGTGAGCTAGCGGGTGAGCCGCTTTACTGTCACGCAACCTTGGGCAAGCTGGTGAGTGCACAATAGATAGGGTGAGCGGCCGATACTCACCAAAGAATGTGTGCCCTCTCAAAAACTTACCCAAAGTGAACCTTATTACCTTGCCCTGTTTTCTTTGTGAAGCAAGGTATTCAAACAGGAACTGCTCGACAGTTTATTCGCGACATATACAAATAGACCACATATGTCAAAACAAACATGTCATCAGAGAATAATATTAGGGAAACTTTTGAAGATACTGTTAAATAAACTGTTTCTACTCCAAATATCCCGCATATTTCAGGTTGGTTATGTTCAAGTTCGGAAAAATATAGTAATACTGGCTAAAGGAATTGCCCAACCGCTTGGCATGAAAACACACAGCATTAAGAACCGATTGGACCGACTCCATTCAGTTCTTAATAGGTCCAGTGATTTAGGTACACCAGGACAAAGTGCACAGAAGTGAGCAATCCTAGATAGATGAGAAAGCAGCACACCAGAACATAGGACAGGCTACTAACTTGTGACAACAGTAGCGCCGCAGGGTAGGGTTGTACTATGTAGATCGCTTATTACCAGGTGTTTTGGGTCTTAATCACCAAATTAATTAATCTATCCAACAACTGACAGGGTCAGATCTGCCAGGCCCCACGGGGAACAGCAGGCCATATACTAGTTGAATGCCGACAATGGGATCACCAGAGAAAGACTCTCACCAAGGCAGGGGTGCCACCGCCTAGACAAGAGGTAGCCTCAGGGGACGATCTTAGAGACCTAGAGCAGGTGAAAGAAGCAGAGAGTAGATAAATAGAATAGTAGAAAGGGCAATCTAGGCACATCTGGATGACGCTCAGCTGACATAGAATACCGAGAAGGGCATAGCCCAAAGGCCCTGGCGTAGATAGACAGTTCGGCCGAGGAAAAGGACCAGAATGAATATACAAACCATAGAGGGAGCTGATGAGGTCTCTAGGGACCACAAGACCACTGTCTAGGAATACGTGTCATAGCCAATGGCTCTACCCCGTATATGGACGTTCAACTTGATTAGCTTAATAATAATAATAATAATAATAATAACTGACAGGGATATGCAGAACTTCACCGATCCAACTTTAGTGGCATATATTGATTGATATTATAAAACGCCGATCTTTTAATCCCGGAAGCGAAAAATATAAATATACAATATAACATAAAAGTGATATGAAAACAAAATGGGAAAATGGGTCAAAAAGCGTGGTCTACCCTCCGGCTAAACAGTTTTGGGTATAGCTAGTAGAGGTGGTCGGTCATAAAGGTGATTATAGATTAACAGACGAGAAAGGCTTACTATGACTTAGTAACTAATACTTTCAAAAGCTATTAATATTTTATATTTATTTTCATCTTTCTGATTACTTTGTTGTTTTTTACTGACAAAATGCACATATCGCTAAGGATTCCTAGGCTGTCCTCCCTCGTCGAGTCTTATACATGCCGTGTATTCCTGGTTTTTTTGATTCCTTATGCCCTGATTGTATACTTTGCTCGCCTGACTTGTTGGCGGGATCCGACATCACTTTTCTTTCGAGAAGATGAAGCCTACGAGCCTTCGTATTCCAGTCTGCGTGCGGCGCAGGGTATTGCATTGATCGAAGAGGCTAACAACTTAACGGAAGTCCTCCGCTTCAAGGCATCTCCGAACCCTACGATGTGTGTAGGATTGACCTCCGTTGTACGGGAGGGTGTAAGTTATTTTCAAAGTGCTGTCGGATCGGTGTTGGCGGGCCTTTCTCCGGTCGAGAGAGCTGATCTATTTCTCATCCTATTCATTGCCCATACAGATCCCATGCAGCACCCGGCCTACTCGGAGCCATGGCTGCATGAGCTGGCTGATAAAGTTTTACTCTACGACGAGAAAGACATCGACGTCGACCACATCCGAAGTCTTGAAACAGCCGAGGCCAAAACTTTGGCTCTGGAGAAAGGTTTACTGGACTATACTTATCTTTTGAAAGCATGTACGGCTATTGGTACTCCGTACACTGTTATGCTTGAAGATGATATTATCTCTCTTGATGGTTGGTATCATAGAACAAAGCAGGCCTTGCGTGCTGTCGAGCGGCAAACAGTGGAGAAGAAAGCATCGAAATGTAAGTTCTGAAAAAAGATCACTCTGCAGCTTACACAATTCTTTGGTATCACGACTAATACAAGTTGTGCTTCAAAAGGGCTTTATCTTCGGCTTTTCTACACCGAGAACTTCCTGGGCTGGAATTCGGAGGAATGGCCTATCTATCTATTCTACTCTCTCCTGTCGGCGTCCACCATCTTGCTCACAACCTTGAGCGTCCGCCGTTATCGACTCTCTTTAAAACCATTCTTACCGAGCGAAACAGTCTTTGTTCTTTCCTTCGTTTGCACGCCTCTCCTGATCATCCTCTTCTTTGCAGCCGGGCGAGTTACGATGCTACCGATCCCTGAAGGCGTGCACGAGATGCCTAAATTCGGCTGTTGCTCCCAGGGGCTCGTCTTTCCACAAGGCCGTATCATGGACCTGGTATCCTGGTACGAGTCCAAAGGAATTGGCTATGTTGACATGCTCACAGAAGATTATGCGAACCAGAACGGAGAGATACGCTGGGTATTGATACCCAGTGTATTGCAACATGTCGGTAGCAAGAGCTCCAAAACCAATATCCCTGTCACGCACAAGGGCCTCCGTACTCTCCCTCAAAGATTGTGGAATTTCGGCTTTGAGAAAAACGATGTAAATATTCTACACAAAGAACATGAACAACAGATGAGGTGGGGAGGATAACCATTGGATACATAATTGGAACATAGTAATATCTCCATAGCATAAGTCTATTCGGAACCAAATACACTATCCGAGGCGATGATCGCTATAGCAGTAGCCTGGTACAGGTTAGTACAATTGAACAACAGGGGAGTTCTATTGAAGAGATCTTACTAATGATAAGTCCACGCCTGGAGTGACAATGATATCAAGAACAGGTCGATAATTGCGACGTGCACTTGTCGTCAAGGCAATTTTTTTGTTGTGATGGATACTCTCACGCACTTCAGCAATCTTCCTGTCTCCATCCACAACATCAAAGGACTCTAATACACGTCCATGCCTTTCAATCTCCAGCGTGACCTCTTCATCATCCATTAACTGTTTTACATTAGTGGCAGCCACATTGATAAATGTGAACGTAAAATTTCCAAACGGGGCCAGTCGCGGTGCACCAGTAGCAATACTATCAGCAGTTGGACTCCCCGGCAGCGTGATGAACCAAGCATTTCTCAATGATATTTTCCTGTGAAGCTCGAACAAGGGGAGGCCCGAGGCATCACGAAATTCTCGGCACGAGCGACCGTTGTATTTCCGACCACTGGCAGTAAACTGAGTAACCCCGTTTTCGTCCTGTACTTTGTAGGCAGCCACGGACTGGGCGTCTCCCTGTGGTCTGAGCGTCAGGAGTGTCTTCGAGTCGGTGATGTAATTTTCCCGGATGGCGATCGGACGATCGGGGGCTTTTAGGACCTTGCGAGGCTGAGAGGAGATCGCATGGTCCATGCGTGCTTCGATGTAAGCTCCAGACATGGTAGCGAGATTCTGATATAGGCTTCGGTGACGGGAGGATCCCTTGAGAGAGGGCAAATTTATGAAATGCAGTATTAAAGATACGTGATTATCCAATGTAATACAGACAAACAATGGAGAAGTGATTTATTTAAAGCTAAAGGATCACACGGATAATCGGCATGACAGGAGATTATTGTATTGAAGCTAAAATAGACCCTTGCCTGAGAAATAAACCCTCATAGTAAATGATATGAACTGTTAGCGGGGCTTATACGAAGCAAATGTAATTTGACTTGGTTAAAGTAGCGGCTTAGAGGTGGATACGCGTAGATCTGCGTTGTTTAAGGTTGTTCGAACACGACGCTTATTTTGTTCTAGTTTGCGCCAATTAAGTGGCCCATTATAGGTCTTGAAAATTGATTAGTTTCTTAGTCTATTCTGAGATGTAGAAAGCTCTACAATTCCTTTAATCTGGTAACACTGATATTATAATTAGTCCCGAAAAATGTAGTAAATTCTGGATACCAATATACAATTAAAATAGCGCTGTCTACTATCGGATATCTCTGATTAGCTGAGAAAGAAGAAGTCCAACAGTTAACCTCCTCTTATCAGGGTGTATTGAAAAGTTATACAGGATCTGTGACACATAGTCTGAGATCCACAAGGTATCGGACGAGGCACAGCGCAACTCCTGGCACAAGAAGAGAATCTAAAGTGAATGTACAGTGGGTCATATGGGACCATCTCTAACAGTACTCCGTATACATAGGACCCAACAGGACCAAGATTTCCTAAGAGAGTACCATAGACCATATGACCGACTTAGAATTATTGTATAGAAACTGCAAGATAGACGATATTTGATGCCTACACCGGAGTAGTTTAATTGATAAGCCTGTAGCATTCTCTCCGCGGCGAGATAGTGTTGCTAGAGAGTTATCTAAGGTAAATGAGGTAACTAATGCTCAACACTAGACTAAGTAAGTGCTACTAGCTTTTATCTTTGTTAGTCGAATATACAATAGTTCGCTAGTTGACATAAATACTAAGCCATTGAAACCAAGCACAGCCGAGAATGGCTTCCGGACAGGAATTTACATGATCAACAGTTAGTAGTGTTACTCTGTACAGACATCTGAATTCCTATCACAGTTAATTGAACTTTCATATCCTAGGATGACACACTGCTAAAGGATTCGTCTTACTAGATACTGCCTGGTGTATCCGCCTCACCTTGGATATCCAGTAGGTATGTACCTAGGTAAGACGGGCCCTTTAGTATTTATTGGAATAGCTTGCCAATAATCTACTTAGCGTGTACTCATGTACCGGTTGTACTTCTGTTTCATTCTGCTTGCGAAAATTTCTGATTGGTGAAATGCAAGCCGCGCAGGCAACACGGGCAGAATAGGTTCAGCGGGCGCCTCGCTGCAGGCCTCGAGCTATACATCCTCTGCTGGTAAGACAGTATCGCTAGTGGCTTGTAGAAGACAGAACAGAACGGGACAGGACGGGACAAAGGGATTAACCTGGACCGCTGTATTCTACCTGGGTTGCCGTGCTAACATGAGCTCTCGGATTGGTAATAATAGTAACCTCTATCAATTTTTTGATCATGCCTAAATCGCGCACCGCTGCCGCTCCTATACAGTCACACAAACTTTGTAGAACTCAATGGAGACCCCTCACCTGGTGTAGGAGATCCTGGATCGATGCAATGAGAAAGAGCAGAGCGAAGCTCAACAGCTTGCTCCTCCGATATTAGGGATCTCATCAATATGATCCTTTTGGCTGTGCCGGACAGACCAGAGCTCGACTTCAACGAACACCAGGAGTGCCAGACTGTTGCAAAAGAGGCCAGATTTGGCTCAGGATCTGAAGGCAAAGATCAAATGTAATGTTATTTTCCATGACTAGGAAGTTTTTCTACTATTTTCTTCGGCCCGGTTAATGACTGAACTCCACGGCAGGAAATTCCGGAAACACCTTCAGCCAACTGTCGAGGTCCCAGGCTATGTGTGGTGGCTCTCTGGGACATTAAGCAGAGCTGCCGATGTTAATGAAACGTGCTACCGATGACCGCCGATGGGAGAGATAGTTAGTTTGATCGAATCCCGGAGTTGAATACAGTTTGGCTATATGTCTGGTAGATGATATCAATTATTTTACTGAAATATTTCCCTCACAAGAACGTACTATGAAGTTGTAGTTGAATGAAAACCGTGAATAAATAGGATTCCCCCTCATATCTATTGGCATCTCTTTTCCTGAGCCGAGACGTTTTGAAACGCGTCGATCGATGGGACCGAAATTGGCCTCATGGATTCGACCAAAGTTGTGACTATACCATTCCACTGCCTGTTTATCCGGACAATGATCAAGGACATCATTATCATCGTCTAGGTATCCCGTCATCAGAGATACCCAGGACCTCAGTGACTCGCCCCACGCAGAAAAGCCGGTCTCTGTTTCTTCATCGATCGCAGCCTTCACAAAGCTTTCCACTAGCGTCTGTTCCAGTGGCTCTCGTTATAAAAAAGGTGTGTAAAGGAGTTCGGAAACAAGTACACCTGCAAGCCTTTTTCTGCTGGGTCACCATCTGGATAATCAAATACTGCACAAGACCGATCCAAGCGTTTGTAGTGAGCATTTATTTCCTCCAACATCTGTTGTGGGTTTGGATGGTCCTCCATGATTTCGGGAGGAGGTGCACGATTTGGAACACTCCGGTGGAATCCTGCTTTCTCAAGCCTCTCAATAGCGGCTGTGTAGTCTTCGTCTTGCACCACAATCATGGGGGCCTACAGGGATAGGAATGGTTAACAGGAACCTGAACGGACTCATGTTTTACTACTAAAGGGACACCGTATTACCCCAACGGCAATGGGGACGCCTAGATGCTACATTACGAGCGCTCCCCAAGGAATCACCGTGAGAGGTCGAAGTGTTTCGCTAAGTCTTATTGAGAGCCTGTCGGACTTAGTCTGTCTCGGGCGCCTAAACATAGCTGTAATGGGAAACCGGGTTCTATGGATGATTTGTCTCGAGTGAATATGATGTTTTCTGCAGAATAAAGAATATATGATAATTAAGGAGGAGATAAGGAAAGATGGTAGATTGGAAGAGGTTTGCGGTGTATTATCCATCCATGGATATCTAATCTATGTACGGAGTACGGTAGTGAGCGAGCGACAACATCCATTGGATGGATGGATGGATGTTTAGCAGTTAGATCCTGGGCTCCTGAGTGGTGAAGAGCTCTGACCGCCCGTGAGTGTTCTGCCGGTGGGCAATCAAAATCCTTACGTTTTAATTGGCCTACAATTGATGTGAGTTGAAAGGACTGACCGCTTTCAGGTATTCTGCCAGTACGGAAATACTGTACGAAGTATACATCCGATACAGAGTACGGAGTACACACAGGTAGATACCTACTAGTAACTATGGTAGGGGGCTCAGGCGGGGCACGGGGCTAAACCTAACCATCAAAAAGAAAAATAAAGTCAACATACAACAGCTGGGATTCGCTGGTGGTCACCCACCCAACTACTAACCGGCCGGCGTGTGGCTTAAGTACGGCTGAGCGGACGGGAAGCCCTGTTTTCCACACCCTATGGTCGTATGTGTTAGATATCTGAATGGAGAGAATTATATAGCATGGAATACAGAACAGTCGCTCGATTCAACTTCTAGAGTGATCGGTTCATGTCATTCTGCAGATGTGTTACGTACGGAGTACTCTCTGTACTCCGTAGAGACTCCGTATATCAGCCGTTGTAAGAAATTTGGGTTGTCCACCAATGGGCGGGCACGTGTTCCACCTGATCTCTTCTCCAGTCGTCTTACGTTGTTCTCCACTTACCATCATGGATCAATCCAACTGTTGAACTGTTGAACGGGAACTCAAACGCTCTATTACAATCAAATCAAAGTATTTCACTGATCGGAGGGATTTAGACCTCCTACACTTTCATTCACTTGTACATACATTCAGACAACTCACCCTCGGTCACCCTTTCCTCCCCACCCTTACCTCCCGACTTCCCCCTCCCTCCCCCCTATCACTCCCTCCTCCATGCCCCTCTTTAAAAAAAAGCCGAAGACTCCTCCCACGACCAACTCTCCTGCATTCCGATCTGTCGAACATCTTCCATCGTCGGTCGTTTCCCCGGACGACATCGACCGTCGCTTTTCCGTCTCCACCCACGAACCTGTACCGCCGCTTCCCCATCAACATCCAGCGCATTCCTCCCTCGTACATCGCTCACAGAGCCACCGCCGTCCCAGCAACACCTTCGCCAACACATCGGGAATCCCGCCCTCCGCTGTTGCGCCTCCGTGTATTGTCGATGCTGACCCTTCCGACCAGTCGTGGTCCCCTCCGCCGCCAGTTGACCGACCAGACGAACAAGATAATCTACGACCATTCAGACGGAACCTCTTTTCCTTACGCTCCACGTCCCCAACCCCTAGGGAACCGACGGGCTTCGTGGAGCGCAATCGCTCCGTACGAAAACTTTCTCCGACCCCACAAAGACACGAGCAGCGTCCCCTCTCGGTGGATACGGCCGCCGACCCCCACTCCGCGTCAAGGTCCAGGGAGTATGTGGTAGATCCGACCGGAGATCCTGCCAAGTCACCCATGCTGCAGGAACAAAGCGTCCCACACGAACCTCGACCTCCTCGCTCGCCGCAGACCCCGTTGATTCAGCGATCGAACACCGATTCAACCCTTCTCGAGCATATTTACCGCCCGTCCCCGGTTGAGTCGAGGCATCTGACCGAATTAGCTCCGGGGGCTACTGGGCCACAAAGCCAACTGGGTCCTCGCCCCTTATCACGACAATCGCTAGGACCTCCCTCGCCCCTGCCACCGCCCCTCGCCCATCCGGACCTTTCTGCCTCAGCAAGTGCCATGTCTGACCACCCATCCAGTGGTATTCAGCACGGCGCCGGGGCAAACCCATCGCCAGGGAGCCATGCGTCACACCTACAGGGAAATAATAATCAGGATCGCAACAATGCAGGCCAGCACCCGGACCCAGACCGGAGTACGCCGACACCCAACCGTACTCGCGACGAAGGGGAGATAGACGTGCGAGCCTTGATTCAGAAGCATGACGAACTTCGTATGTTTTCCGGCCTGAGAACAACGTTCTTTTATTTTATTTTATTTTATTTTTTTTGGTAACTGACTCATTCTGGTAGAGGCAAAGTATTCCAAAGTGAAACGTTATTATTTCGAGAAGGAAGCTCAGGTACAACATCTACAAAATACCGTCGCCCATCAGCGCATGGCCGTGTCACGTACGGTGCTGGATGACAATGAGTATGCGAACCGGTTCGGTCGTCTGGACGGCGCCATCAAGGATCTGGCATTTGCATTCCGAAAAGACTGGAAGAGCCTCCCTAGGTGGTTGGTCGGCTACGTGAATGATGATGCGCACACCATCGGCACGAAAGAAATGACCGCCACCGGTCGCGCCGTCATCAGTCGGTGGCTCGTGGAGGAGCTTTTCGAGCGCTTCTTCCACCCGGCGCTGGAGCCCACCTTTAGTCGGCAGTTGAAGAGCATCGAGATGAACCTGCGCCGGCAGCAGGGCAAAACGATCACCGACGAAGATAAAGAGAACGCAATCGCGCGCATTTCGAATTGGCGACGCACGACCTTGGATGGCCTCGCCGATGCGCTCCTGGGCCCGACTGCGGACGAATACCGGTCCAGGCTGATCGACTATCTGGTGGGTGGTCTGGCTGCGACCCTCACGACATACCTGGGGGATTCGTCGCCGCCCGGACTGGACAACGGCGTGCGCATGATTGTGGAGAACGCGGTCGCCATCGCGGATAAGATCCCATTGGAGTCGCGTGATGTCTGCGTCGAGTACATCCTTCCAGGCGCCCTCCTCCACGAACCCAACATGAAAGTGGAGACTGGCCTTCCGCCACTGGCCAATCTGAGTGCCGAATCTGCCGCGGTACGCCGGTCCGGTGACCAGGACCGTTTCGACGGACCACCTGATGACGCCGACGGCGAGTCGTCCGGGTCGGCGAGCCAAGAAGGTCCCCCGGCAGGGTCGCATCCTGGACGCGAACCGCGCATGCGGTCCGTATTCAGCACGCTGATGGGACGCCGACCGAACCACAGCTTTGCTCCGAGCCCCGGTGGCACCGGAGACGCATGCCCTTCCACGATGGACGACCGGAATAGCATGGGCACGGGACGGATTCGGTTTGCGTCGTTCGTCACCGCGGAAGTCCGAGGACGGGGTCCGATGAATGTGTTGGTCAAGGCGCCTGTATATTTGATGGACTAATAACGATGTACATGTTCAGAGCAGCAATGATGACTCTTGGTATGACAGCGCCAGCGGCGGGTTCAGTCACTTCTGGTTATCTATTCAGTTCAATGCACTAGATTACCGTGTCCGGAAACCTCTCGCAGTGTAAGTAGGAGCTGGCATCGACGTGACTGGAGTTCCATCCCACACGGCATGTCCGCCTCGTCAGTCACGTAGAGTCACCCTATTGTCATGTTGCTAAATATAAGTCCAATAGACATCCGGTCGATGACCAATGGGAGATGTACACGAACGACGGAATCCATGAGTGATGCCCACGAACTGAGCTTGGACTAGATAGGGTATGAATAACCAGGAGCGACAGCGGCGAGATGGTCGT
Source organism: Aspergillus coremiiformis (assembly GCA_009193565.1). Taxonomy (NCBI): domain Eukaryota; kingdom Fungi; phylum Ascomycota; class Eurotiomycetes; order Eurotiales; family Aspergillaceae; genus Aspergillus; species Aspergillus coremiiformis. The sequence continues at coordinate 39,292 of ML739136.1, read as the reverse complement.
CGTGTCGATGCTAAACGAGTGATCATGGGTTAGGGCTGAGTCTTGTCTGGATTTCAGCCGTGGACACTTACCATCCATACTGAGGTATTGTACTTTCACACGTAGCCCTAAGACTCCAAAGAGAAACTGCCTCGTCATCCGACAGCTTTCTGCATACGGAGGTATGTCCACTGGTGATACTGGATCAACACAGCGTCTTCTGTTCGGTAATGAGGAAATGGTTGATGTAGCTTGGTTGACACGAGTAGGAATTGATGTTATATTCTGGTCTACGATCACCAATGCAGCTACGGTGCTATGTAGCAAGTGATACAAACCGTCAATGCGAACCGCCAATAATCACAAGTAGTCGGCGGAGCATACCTAGGTAGCCTAGGTAGCCTATTTCAACCCGGCCTATACCTCTAGACAAACATGCACCCGAACCGATTAATCCACCAAGCAATCAACTACCATTTCTACCAGGAAACGATCACGAGTCAATTCATCTATAAAATGCCACAAATAGCCGCACGGATCGATTTTATATACCACAGCCCGCGGCCCTAGATGTTCTTGCCGTTGATCCCGACGAGGTGGACCTCGCTGTTCGTAGTTAGCATCGGTCGCGAAAGCGGAATCGAATCCACTCACAAGAGAAGCGTCGCGTTGGGGGGGATCAACCCGGGGAAGCCCCTGCTGCTGTTAGTCTGGCGGATCAACGGACTGAGTAAATGGCATACCTGGTGCCGTAAGCGTAGTCGCTAGGAGAAGGGTTAGTCATGTAATGATAAGGAGAAAAAGACGACATAGCGAGGGATGTCATTTCCAGGAAAAAAGAAAAAAACTCACCCCGTAATCGTCAACCGAGCCTTCTCTCCCAACGTCATCTGAGGAACGCCCTCATCCCAGCCTGGAATCGCTTAGCTGCTCGCTCCGAACAAAACACAGCCTAACCAACCTCGAATCAGACTTCCAACGCCAATCGGCACCTTCAACGGACCCCGAGACTCAGAGCTATCGAACCTACTCGCGTTAATCGACCTTCCTCCCGCAGACAGACATCACGTACTGGGTTCCCTTGTTCCCGGGCTTGCTGGTGTCGTACAACCAGCCGGTGTAGTCCATGGCGATGTTGTCGCCCTTCTGCGGGTAATCCTGGCCGTTGCCGGGGGAGATGAGTTCCTTTGTGACGCCCATGGTGCGATATCTGGATCTGATAATCAGTGGGGAGGAGAGGATGTCGAGGGACGATGGCGAAAGGAGGGGCAATTTTTATAACGGCCGTGTGGGGCGGTGTACGCGCTGTGTATTTGGGTTGGTATTTTGTTCGCGCGGTGGGTTTGCGCTGTATTGATTGGTATGTTTCTGCGCTTTGCTTATTGGCGGGTGATTTGGTCAACTGGTGGGTATCTTGTATGTATTCTGGCTTAGTGGTATTCGGAGTGGTTTATCATGCCTATTGGATGGGTGATATGGACTAACTGGACTACAGTCTGCAATAAATGAACTACAGGAACGCAGCGGAAAGATACATATACCTATTTCAGGAAACACCACACCTGGATAGCCCAGTAAATACCATATCCAGTCCCACCAAACAGTAGTATCTACTACGGCGGATTTACTATCCTAAGAGGTCGACGATACGGCTCCATCGAAGGCCCCAAATCATTCCCGTACATTCCATGACAACTGAGCCGACCACCGACCGGATCGAACGCGATAACCCCAACTACCAGGCCAGTTAGCGAAAGTCAACAAACCGAGTACAACACTCACACTCAGTAGCCAGGACGCCATGATTAGGAACAATCCGCGGCCTGGACCGACAGACACACCGAATCATCGCACCGTCACCATCCTCTAACGGTGGTCGGTAGCTACAGTCCACGCAACCGCCTCTGGCGAATCCATACCCACTGGACCGATTAGCCACGCACCCCCGTCGCTCGGAAAGAGGAGACCTACTTCGGTTGGACCGTGAATCTCATCCCTTGCCGATCCCACCCGAAGCACCGGTTCAGATTCAGATTCACCCGCCGCCATTGGCCGTCGCTTCGTCGGCACACGGCTAGGAGCATCGCCGGCGGCGTGTCTTCTGCTCGCCGTGTATATCGCGTTGCTCGACCGCCGCGCCCTCCTGATATGACTAGTATGTCTGAGTCCGAGGAGCTCGTTGATCCCGATGAGCCGGGTCGGGTACTTAGGTCGGGGCTTTCGATGAAAAAGCGTGTGCAGTGGTTGTGCAGAATCCTGGCCACTTCGGCTGGGTTGGCTACTGGTGATGGTCGGGGTCTGGCGGGGGGAGGGTTTCTCGCGCCGGGCATCGGGATGCCTTGACAAGCTGCCAGTGCTGCGTAGAACAGCACGACGAGAACGAGGGCCTGATACATGGTGGGGTGTGCATGGTGGTGGGATGGGCAGGGCGACGCACAGTATATAAGACGGCGTTTCAACCGCACTCTTCACCTTCTAGTCGCACAGGGGCGTCACTATTTGGGCGTCACTACTTTGTACTTCGGCGTCCTGTGCGGCATTTATTTAGATGGTGTCATCTACGCACCAGTCTGGATCTTCCCGTCTGCCTTTCCTTTGTCTGTCCGGACTGCCCGGGCAATGCATCGATATTTTACAAAGCGTCGATTGGATGGCTGTCCCTTGGCGTGGGAGTATCTACTCTGGCGATGGGCTGTTGGGAGGTATCATGGATTCTGTGTCATTATGTATATCAGGAACGGACCGTACTACTTAATCCATATGGCCTCGAGTTCAACCAGTAATTCCACGATGGTAGATACTAGTAACCACGGGCTATGCTCAATCTCCTAGATCCAGTCCAAACAAGTCGTCTTTGATAGAACGTGAAGAACCGAAGCGGGGTCTCCGCCCGCGCTAGTGTTACCAGTCTTTGTGCCCTATACCACGCTTCCAGCCACTATATCTTATATCCTCGACATCAGCACTACAGTAGCATTCCGAACTAGGGATGATACTATCCAGACAATCACTTAACCCACATAAACCAACAGCAGAGAAGTAACACCGACGCACCAGACCCTTCCACCGAGTCCCTACCGACAAAACACCTAGGAACCAGCGAACTACTCCGCATCATCCAGCTCGGGATAATGCCGGTAGAGACCCTGCGAGTATTTCTGTCTCCGCTCACTGGCGAGATAGCGCGCGATACGGGGCCGGTTCTTGACTGCTTCGTAGAGCGCGAAGACATGCGGGTACCGAGCCGAGGTTTCGAGGCGGGCGAGCGCGCGAGGGAATGCGAATTTCAGTCCGTCGAGGGCCTGTGGGCGATTAATGACGCGGGCAATTGGGCGTATAGTGACTGGTTTCTGGGGAAGTCACGTACCTGGAAGAGGACGAGGTCCGCGTAGGTTAATGTGTCCCCGTATAAGAATGGATGACCGCGGGTGGCCTGGGGTTGTAGGACCCGTTCGAAGTAGCTGAGGAACTTGGGGAGACGGTGGGTTCGGTAGGACTCTGCTCTGCGCTGGCTCTCGTCGCGCTGGTCTTCGTAGTAGAGTTCCGTGGCGATGGGGTGGTGGGTATCGTGGGCTTCGTTGCTGAGGCCGTCTAATGCGGTGAGTGCGAGCGAGTGGACGTGGTAGAGGGCGTCTCCGCTGGGGGCTAGACCTAGTCGCGGGGCTAGGTAGAGGAGGATGTTGGGTGTTTGGCTGATTCGGAGATTCTCGTGTTCCAAGATGGGCGGCGCAAATGGGGGAGGACCGGATGTGTCGCCTGTGAAGTTCTCGTCGAGGAGGGAGAGTACGGTTTTTACGCCGCCTTCTTCGTGCGCTGTGTCGGTGTATTCGGCGCCGGCTTCCTCCAGTGCCAGGCGGATGAATTCGCCACGACCGGGGGCTCCGGGCCAGTAGATGAGGTGGTACATTGTGTTGGATGAGGGGATGTTGGTAGGGGAAAGGATGGGTTTCAAGCGAAGTACGAAGTTGATTAAATAGAGCGGGAGCTGAGTAAGATGAGAAATAAATACATGGAATTACGAAAGGCATCCAAGATCGCTACGAGTCCCAACTACGGCTGGATTATTCATATGACGCCATGAGGGCGTTGTCAAGCACCTTGGCCGGAAAGGCATCTCCTAACGTTGTCGTATGCGCCCACGGTTTAAGCCCGTTTTCTCGGCGAATGGTCGCAGCAAAGCAGGCGCTCCATTGCTGACGAGGGTAGCGCTGCGACACGTCCTGGATCGTCGATGGATGGACGATGTCCGCATAGGCACCGGTGTTATCTAGATCGGTCAGCTTCCGCGCTGCCATGCCAGCACTCGAGGAATACCGAAGATCGTGGCCAATTGCAGCAATTGACCGACCGCAGTGATCTTGCCCATTTCGCACAGGTCCTGATGTCGGATGATCGCCTCCGCAACGCTCTCTGCTTGATCGCGAGGAGCGACTGCATGGGCGGGCGATTCGGCGCAGTCTTGCAGGACATCCAAGGCCAGGAACCCCCCGTAAAACTCGAAACTCAATTTGGTCTCCCTGAGGTTCTCCTCCGTGGTCCCGATGTCGTGTAACAAGCAGCACAGATAGTAGGTCTCGTCAGTAAAACGCCAGTCGGGGAACACGTGCCGCTTGATGGCGAGACCGTAGTGATACACCCGCAAAGAGTGGTTATACGTAGGCTCGGGCAGGTGGGTACGCGCGTAGTCGTCGATGCGCTTCGCTAAGGCAGTTTGGGGGACGGGCGTGTCAGCGACGGAAATGAAGGGAGCCGGGGAAGACGGTTTGACTGCGGACAACAGCGCTGATGCGGAGGAAATGACTGGAGTGAAGCCATATTTTGATTCGGAATCCGAAGCCATCCTTGTCCGGAGAGACCAGTTAAGGATCAATGGGATTTGGACCGTCAACGATCATCTTGTACCCTTGTATAGTGATTTGGTTCTTCCACTGACGAATTACTCTGCAGGTGACTCGCGTCAACGGTTTCGATACGGTGGTGGCTTGCGAATCGTAACATGATGTTGGGATGCGACGAATTATAATTTGAACATCGAAAGCCATTAAAAAGACCCACTCGCATCTACTTCCCAATCCGGATGATCCGAAGGGAATATCATTCCTCCGTGATGACGTTATGCATACAACGAATGCCTGAGGTTATACTCGTATAGATGGAGAGACTACTGGTAGTATAAGTTGGAGTTGTATCAACAAGGTGCATGCGTTCTGATTCATTAGGTACTCATCCGGATCCCGATTTCTAGCCAGAGAAAACAAAGGAATCCGCACGCATTATTACAACTCGTCATTTATCACACACCACCCAGGCATCGCTATCCTGCCTGACGAAACCATTCGAAATCGGCGACTTCTGTGCGTTAAACCCCATAAACTCCAACTGAACGATGCTGGTGACCAGAATCCCCTCGCCGGAAGTCGGAGATCGCGTCACTCCCCGTCGTCCCTCATGCCCACCAGGGCTACTACTATAATATGGAGGGTAATCTTTTTTCCTCCGTTGCCGCAGGGTAAACAACGTCGGTATATTGGCGGCTAATGCGGAAAGGAACGCCTCCACAGATCCCCAAGTGTGTCGGTACACCTGGTCGGTGTTATCGATAAAGTATGGAAGGCGGATGATCGCAACGGCGATAAGTAGTAATCCGATTGAGAAGAGACCGACGAGTTGACAGCGGCTGGAGCACGATCAGAGCAGAAAGAACGAGGGTATTGGCTAGCGTTACCTACCGTGTGCGTGATGTCTTCAGTCGAAGCAGCCATGGCATCGGGAGTAGCATTAACATGGTGTCGGTGGTAATATTCATGGCGATGAGGGTGAGAAGTTGAGCATGCCCGTCGATGCATGGTCCTGCGCAGTATAAGCAACGGATCCGTCTCGCCTTGGGGCGATATCCCGGGCACGGTAGATACCTGGAGGAGGCATGACTTGCCAGTACAGCCGCAGAGGACTGCAGTCGGTGAAGGTAGTCACCTGGACAGCCACAAAGCTGGCAACGAGGAAGGCCCAGCATACTTTGATGATTCGTTCGGGCCAACGAAGACCGCAAAGAATCCGCTGGCACAGAAGTAGGACCACCGATTTCTGTAGCCAGAGACTGGCCCTGTCAGTACCTTGATATCATGGCGTAAACGAGTTCCACATACTAGATATTATATACCACTCGGTTGACTAGGGTGAGTTTGCTGCCGATCCGGCGACGGTAAATCTCTGTCGAGCTCATGGCTGTAACCGATTCTTCTAGGTCGCTGTTTCCCCAGGCCAATATGACCGTTATAAATGCCGTGCGGGCCATGATAAGGCCAATGCAAACGATCGTGAGATAGTCGCTCAGAAGCAAAGACTGGCCTTGGCGTGTCCGCATCGTTAGACGCAGGAGCATCAGGGCCACGCTCAGAGCGCCAAAGACGCCCGCCAAGGCGATGGGCACATCGGAATCCATGGACATCTCAAGGTGCAGCCGTGGTCATCTTTGTACGGGGGCGAGAAGACAAGAAAAGACCTTTTCGTATCCTTGGGGGCTGTTCGTTCAAAGCATGCATTCTCGATGGGAAATTACATTTATGGTTCATGGAGGATCGCAATCTGTGACACGCGACATTCGATCCTAATCATGAGGACGGTCCCTGATTCCCGATGCGAGCCACTGTGGGCGAATGCACGCAAGCGAACCACTCAATCTCATGATGGGTACTCTAATGATTCGCGCGTATCCCGTACGGAGTAATGTGCCAGCCATCAAGGCAGGCAATCAGCGAACATCCTCTCCTACTTGTTTCATTTTAACTGATTTAGATCAGGGCACGGAAGTTCAGGGCTCACACTCGGAGACGCCAGCCAACAAGAATCCTTGTTGGAATTGGTGGATACTCTGCACGGAGTACAAGAGTCCAAACAGTAGATGATCGGCATCGAAGTGTGGAAACTCCCCAGTCCTGTCCCCGGGATTCGCTTGCAGTTGGGTTCTTCGAACCGTTCTTTCCCACCAAGCCAACGGCCGAAGAAACATGGAGAAGGAGCCGTTGGTTGGGCGTTAAGGCGTTTCAGGTGCGGCGCCTCATGTTAGGGATAATTCTGATGTCCGTGGTAAGTATGTCAATTCGACTATGGGGTACGGAGTAGTTCTGGTGGAAATTATTTCTAGAATCAGATGATTTTGTACAAATTATCGCCTGTTTCTGAAGCCGATCGTTGTTTGGTCATGAAGGTCAGATTAGCATCGGCTAGAACTTTCTCAGTAACCCTAATCGTAAGCCAGGATGGGCATCTTGGTTCCTAAACCACGGATGCGTCGTGATAACCTCGATCGAAATTCAGGTCTGAAAGATCTACATCAGGAACCCACAGGAGAGCCACAGATTTCCAAACCATTCCCAGTCAAGCACAGCAGCAATGACCTGTCACGACACCATACACGATATGGTGGCTGTCAAAGCTTCCACCTACCCCGATGTATTCACATAAGAGAACACTTGCTCGATCGACCCTTTTCGCAATACTCCATCTCGGCTAAAAGTGCACAAGCTGCGACGACTGTGAAACTCTTCAGCTCGCCGTATATTTCCCTGCGGCGGTCGGAATCGCTTCCTTGGATCCCGAGATAAAGACACGACAAGGTCAGCTCTAAGCCATCGGGCTTAGAATCGGCGCCCCCCTGGCGGCGCATGATGCCTGTAATCCATGTCGCAATTCGATCGAACTCGTCGCGTAGTTTATCTGATCGGTCGCGTTGGCGGCGGGTCGGTACACCCTTTCTGTTGATAATCGAGCTAATGACGACCTCTAATTCGCTAATTGGTTTTGTCGGATGATCCGAGTAGCTGTCCATCGCGGAAATTAGTGCGTCGTTGTATCTGTTTCAAAGAGAACCTTGTCAGCAGTTGTGCCTCTGCCAAGGCAAAGGATCCATCATCCGACTTACGCCGCCCGAATGCGTCTTGCTTCCTCCACATATTTCTCCCTTGACATAAGTGCTAATGGCTTGTATCTCTGGGTACAGTCCTCGATAAACTCATTCCAAAATGCTTTATCGTTTCGATCTGTGTCGGAACGGACGTGCTTGAGCCAGATGTTTTGTTCATCGATGGCTCTGTAAAGCTTTCCGAGAATCTTTTCTGACTTGTAGTAGCGGTAGGCCTCCTCTTTATCATCGCTGTAGTCGTTGTCATCATAGTTGGCATGCGAAACGTGCTGCTCAAGGCCAATCTTCGATTTACTATAGAGTCGTGTTTGGGGCCCTGGGGCCAGACTAGATAATTCAATAATTAGCGTCGAAAAGAAAGAAGCGCTGACGAGCAGAGAATGGATAGAATAGAACCATACAAGTCAGGTCGATACCGATTTCCCCGGGGCATATCTTTTATGTTAACGGGGATTCCAGTCTTCGAAAAGTCCACTGCTGTCGAGTGTAGTTCAGCCAGAACGCGGCATTCGGGATCCCTGGTTCCCTGTTTCGACTGATCCGCCAGGACCATATGGCGGACAGCGATCATGCCCAGGATATCGGACCGCATGAATTCCACGAAAAATCCAGCCATATCAGCAACTCCCACCACTCTTCCAATGTCAACAGCCTTGGGGTGCGGGTAATCTGCGGGGGCAAATGTGTCAACGCTCGTCAGGTCAGGGTCCCAGATGATGTGATACAGATCTCCGTCGAGGTCCCCTCCACTCAACTGACTGGGTAAATCCCGACTTCCCTTCTGGCTAAAGACAATGCAATTGCGATGATGGCGTAAAGCATGACCCTCTGGGGGCAGTACATTCTGGGCACATTGGATGTCACCGTCGTGGAGTGCGGGGGATCGAGTCACCAAGATTCGTCCGGGCCCAGGAGGTTTCGCATATCGGCCCCCCATGGTATCGAATGTCACGTAGACTTCATCTTCCTTCAGGTATCCGGTCTCATCGATGACTCCATATAGTGTCATGCCTTTCCTCACCGGGATACGTGCTTTGTGCTTCAAGAGTCGCAGTTCCCTGAGAACGACCGCCTCAACTATGGAACGCAGAAAACCGTCCTTCTTATAGTCTAAGCTTGTCCAGTAACAATACTGGTACAGTCGGTAAAGTCCGATGCACTCGGCGATAGACTTGTCCCTAAGGAAGTTTGCACTCCTCTCCGTACTGGCCGTGATTGTTCGAAGCCGTTGTAACTCTTCGTCTTGCATTCGGAAAAACCACCCTTCAGGTGCACCCATATCCTCCAATATTTTAATCACTTGACGATTCAATACCATGGGGTAAGGTTTGGATGCCATGTTACAGATCTCGAGGCTTTGCATATCCTTGCTTTTAAACTTAATCATCGACGGCCGGATCAGAATATGGCCAAAGGCCTGTCGAACATCAGTGGCAAGCATGCCTTTTGCTCCACCTAAGCGGATTTGGAAGCACGTCGGACTGCCTCGTTTTAGCGGTATGTGGTCCCAGATCCTTTCTGCAACATCCTGCGAAATTGCTCCGACCCCATCGCTAAAGATACGCGCACCATCTGGCGACGTGAGGTCCTCAATCGTTGAGATTTGAAACTCATGCTTGTTTAATGGAAGCATAAAAGGCGTTTCAGTAAAGGCCTGACCAATTCTGGCTGCACATCGCGCGGGAGACGTTATATCTCCGAATTTACCGATTGCGCTGATGATCGAAAAGTATGTTTGCATATTGTAATTGTCGTCGATGAAGGGGGAGGAAAACTGCATAGTTAGTTCTACATTTATTATGAAAGGTCGTTGAAGGCTGATGATCCTCACTTACCCAAACGGCATGAGATCGCAACGAGGAATGGGAAAACCCAAGAAAATTATAAGTGCGACCAGCAATTTGGATTCCACTGGTCAAAACAGTTTTGAATCGCTCAAAGATTTGTGCATAGCTTATTTGCGCACTGAAAAGCAAATCATCGCCATTCTCATCGCAGAATTGCACACGGATAAAGTACTCGTGATGGTTGGGAAACTTTCGGAGAATCCGGTTGAGAGGTTCCATCTCCGGGCCATGGAGTGTAATACGCGTGGGAGTCACATTAACTCGATGGATCTTTGCCGTATTTGGGGTCTCCTTATAAAGTCCCTGTCGGTATGGAAGACCGTTTTGGATTTCTCTCTGGCTCTCCGCAAGGGCCGCTACAAGAGAGTCCACATCATAATCTGATGGGTTATCTCCCGGATATGGCCAGCCGATCATAACGAACAGCTTCCTGATTGCATTCACGGTGGTGATATCTCTTTCTGTAGTCTTGTCCTCAGCGAACATTGTGCGTAGTCTTTTGGCCAATTCTCGAACGGTGGCAGGGTGCAGGTAGGCGTTTTGTGCCAACGCCTGAAGCTGGAACAAGACCCCGAAGGGCAGATGTCCGTTCCGTGTATACTCTGCCAGTTCAATTTGTAAATTTCGAAGTTCAGCTGGCACTGCCTGGGGGGCTACTAATGAGCTTGCAGTCGTCAGACTGTGACGGTAGATAGTGATCTCCCATTCCTTGAGCTTTTCAACCTTGGAGATAAAATCCACCGCGGAAACTTTGAACTGATATACCAAGCACTGTCCAACTGCATTCTCGTGTCGTTCTCCTAAGCTGCAAAGCCGTGTTCGACTGGGTGGTGCTTGTACTGCTGCCTGTGGACTGGAGCCCAACACTAATGAGGCCAGAAGAAAGTCAACTTTAGCTGAGGACAACTGAAAGAAGAAGGGGACATCCGACAGAGTGACTGTGAGGATGGCATCGGTCGAGTACACCAAGCTAATGATGGTCGCAAGAGGTATTCGAATTTGACATTTGTCGATCATATCGACCATCAGAGATCGTTTCTTGAACTTGAGAGTTCCGGTTTTTGGCCATTGAACCTCAGGACTATATGCCAGCTGGTCTCCGACAAAATCGCATCTTCCACAGCTGTACTCCCGCATATCAAAGACGATAGACTCCTCTGGTCGTTGCCGGGAGTCCTTTACGCGCTCTTCGGCCTCATGCTCTAGAGTTCGAATAGCGAAAGGTTTTGGCGGATATTTACTTTGTTTACAGAACACGTCAACTCCCATGAGCTTCAGATTGGACTTAGCTTGCGACGAACGCGAAGGAAATGATGAAGGAAGTCCCTGTTCCCCGTGCTTCTCGAGAAAAGATTCTCCATCCTTTGAATGCAAAAAGGTGATCCAACCAAACCGCTTCTTCCTGGGCTTGTCACAAATAAAATCTCGAATGTGGAGGAGTTTCATGAAGGGCTCCAGTTCGCGTTTGAAGCCATGCTGGTTTAGGTCGGCTGGAACGTTGTGGACAAAAACTTCCATGGTGGATACAGAGTCCTCAGTCGTATCACCCAAGTAGAGTCAGAACGAGGTAGTAAGGCTGGGAGAGTAGTTGAAGATAAGTCAAACAGGTAGAGGTGAATTGAACAAGTGCAACGCGGTTCAGGACTAGCTGCGTGAGGGCGAGAAGAAACTGAGGACGCGGTTGAAAGAACCTACCTGTACTTAGTACCTAGTACCTAGTAAGGTATGTACCTAGGTCCACACTAGAGGTAGGTAGTACTTAGTAGGTAGTCTGTAGACCTCCAGTGAGTACGTAAGTACCTGTCAACAAACAGCCAGAGCTCTTATTGGTTGCTATTGTCAAGGAGTTCATTCACTCAACCACCTGATAAGGTTCCAAGTTGCAAACCCTCAGCTCCACTGGCGGTACTACAAACAACTAGCGATCCCTCAGTTGCAGACCTCAATTAGACCTTTTTTAGTTCTTGTATTGCCTTCCTGTAGTCAACTCTACTACGGGCCTCATTCGAGAGAAGCCTTCGAATATTCATTGATCTCACATGATTGATCCCCGCATCTGGTCTGGAATGAAACCTGGTACTTATGAGTCACTGATGCCGCTGACTGCATTGAAGGAAATTCAGTGAATACCTAGGGTAGTGAATAGGTAGAGGTAAACAACTTGAGAGTAGTAATTGATCGATACTGGGCCAAGAACAAGGGCATCAATGATGGTTCCATTTTAAGGAGATAAATTGTGACACCTGACCGAGCATGTGACGTACCCATTTTATTCCTGGGCAGTCTTGCCCGATACATGGCAGCAAATACTACTACGGTTTAGCTATATCGCTTGCGGCCTTTTGCTTTATTTCATTCAAGTTGATGCCGCCCTTCTCTTCGGCACGCATATACAATTCTTCTGGTGCTCAAGAACCATTCTCTTCCGACTCTTTTCTTGGATCGAGAATCATTATTAGTACTATTATCATTATCATTATCCATACCATGGAGACGCTATCCGGTCTTTGAATACCAATGCAGTCCGTTCTAGTTCCTTCATGTACTGTACAGAGATAGGTCTCAGATTATGGAGGAACAGAAGGAAGTCTGAATCGTTGTAGCTAATGTATAGGCGGTTCGTTCCATACACAATGGATGTGACCTCACGGCTGTGCGGCACGTCAAGAGCAGAGAACGCGTAGTACGCCATTCTTCCACAATGAACCCCGACTTACTTTCTACGACTAACCGTGGATTCAGACATCCTCCATAGAGTATATCAGCCTTCAGGTAGAGGCGATTCCGAAGTGCGGGCGGCAGACGGAGCAATGGGCCGTCAGGCGCCATCGCAACTTCTCAGCTGATATTCGAGACTCATTCAGGATGACGGCGGGCTTATCTTGGCGATAGGGGTGGATGGATATCATTGATCAGGGAAGCGAAAAGGAAATGAGTATGTTAAATAGTCTTGATATAGCAGATTTGTCAGAATGGACTTGAGTACAAAACTGCCACCGCTAGCCAAACAAGGCTGTTTCTTTCGGTCGGTCGGCAGCCGCCTAAGGCTGCCTCTTTACCCCCGGGGTCAGTGACCTTCCTTTTCCGGTAGTTACTCTGAGAGACGGACATATACTATCAGCAGGAATTGTGGAGTGGTAACTTGTCTGATCTCTAGACTTGGGGGCCGGGCCTCTTCTTCGCGTCTTCGAATCGTTTAGTAACACCCCCCGGAGTGTTATCACCATCCCTCTAAAACGATATTTGAGCCTTATTGAGGACAGAGGGCGATCCTTTTATTTTGTTGCTTTTCTTTCTCATTCGTGCCGTTGAAGTCACCTTCCTTTAGACTATCGGTTCCACTACTCTTCTTCGCTGCGCCGTTATCATATTTGCGCAGAAAAAGTGAGGCAAGTTGTCACTCTCGCCGAGACTCCGTATAAAATAAGAGCCTGGAGCCAGAGGAAATGCAAAGAGCGTAGTAGCTTGGAGAGTCTTGTTTTCCAGGGTGCTCTCATCTTTTCTGGATAAACGCAAGGCTAACGCAGTTGACAGTAGAGATGAATATGTCAGATTGATTATAGTATATGGTCATCATTGCTTCCTGATCTGCACAGTCAGCATTAGGCTGTGTTAGAATATCGATAATGGGGGAGACTCATAGGATGTACTAAAATAAACAGAACAATATATGTCACACCATGAGCATATACATCTTGTAAGGTCTGTTGTATCATATAGCCATAATAATACTAGTCTGATCATAAAGTCTTTACGATCCACACAATCAATCCACGAACAACAGAGGCAGGAAGGGGAAATACATAAATACAATAGAAGTCAAAGAAATGACATTCGATGAAATGTACTAGTACCTTCACTCCCATGTATTCAATGATCACTCCAGTTACTGCTCCGGGAAAGGTACTATGATTCAGGTCTCTCAACTTCTTGGAAACCATAAGGCCTCCCGAATGGTGACCGACCTGGCGATGTACCTGCGGCGAAAAGCAGAGAGTCTAGGGAAGCGTTCCTCGAGAATGTCTAGCCAAGCCTCCCGCTTCTGTAACGCATCAAACTGCTGACACTTCCAGAGGATATGGAACACATTGCATAGTATTGTTAATACTAACGCCAATAGAGTGAACACGTGTGCCCTGGTGTAGCCGAGGAGATCCAATATGTATGAAATTGACCCTATCCAGAGGGTGAACCACATTATGGTCAGAACACAGTCTTCATGGTTTCGACAGAAGATCGATTTCGAATTTTCGATTATTACCGATAGCTGTACAAGAGCAGGGGTAGGGGGAAATTGGTCAACGGCAAGAACGGCGAAATTGACTGCAAAGTCGTGGCAGTTCCAGAACACGGTACGGTATCTTGGGAGTACGTCAGGTGTTCGGTCAACTCGATGAAGTTCTTGTGCTTGATCGCAAAGCTTGTAGTTAGCTTCCAGTTCGTAGAAGCAGTTCTGAAAACACTGCAATAACCCAATATTACGATGTAGGCTGTCTTACACAGATAGTCTAACTCAGTCATACCCTTTGTCGTCGTTCCAACATGCTCTAGAGCCCGAATTATCTTCAAATCATGCTTCGGTATTTTACTCCCAGGTCCTGAAATCGAGAGCAAGGAGTAAGAGCCCTTGTGGTGATAAACAATTCCCTCAGCCAGCTTATCAATCAGCGTTCGGGACTCATCTGAACAAACACCCGATGGAATAATAATCACTCCAATATGCTGGACAATCTGGAATGATCGGGTTGAGATTTTCGGAATGATCGGGACATCAAGGCTTTCCAAACAGCTCCAATCTAGTCCCCTTGATCGTATGTCGATGAAGCCGTTGGCAAATAAGAATACCTCTTGTTCTAAGACCGGACATTAGAATATTGTTTTACGTCTCCGAACTATATCCATACCTGGAATGGGGTCGGTAAGCTTTTCAACATCATTTGGCTCAAGTTCAGCTGGACAACGGTTGCTAGTTACGCTGCGTGTCCAGCGACTGGTGCTGTCTATGATCATTTCGGGTCAATTTATTCAATAGTACGCAGGCGCTTCCAAGGCACTCGGTGGGATAGTACCAATCGACCGAGAGTTTGCCATACATCCTATTTTTCAACTCTTCAGTTGCGCTCGTTGTGACACCGTAGTAAAGTATCCAGTCGACTCACATGAAACCTGTAAACCACCCCATCACGTACATACTTAGTACATGGGGAGTTAAGCACTCCCACTCAGTTTAATTCGTCTATCGTCTATGCTTGTATAAAGTTCGCAAGGTCAGGCCCTCTTGTATTATAGGTACTAGTCACTCGCCAACGAGCACAGCACATGCTATTGTTGTTGTGGCTGGGATTAAGGCTCTGTTCTGTTTGTATCGTGCAACTCCTATGCATCAGTTCCTTCGGTAAGGGCTCTAAGGGTAGCAACATAGGGAAAGACAGGCTTAGACCAATATCTTGTGCCTTATTTGAAAATAAATCCGCTCCGATGAGTAGAATATGCACTCTATGAGGAGTATTAAAAAGCATGCAGTCAATTACCAGTGTACCAAGTTCTTCCATAAAATCCGATCCAACCGCACGAGCTTCGTTTATACTTACACACTTGTTGACGTTTGTACATCGAAATATATGGACCTTTAATAAAAGCAACAGCTTTGAGCCATTGTAGGACTCCCCACTGTTCAATCCTCAAGAGCTGGGGTGAATATAAAGATCTAGATACGGAAGAGAACGGAAGGCTTATTCTCAGGACCGTCAATCGTGACATGCCCAAACAGACACCAGAGCAGTGAATCAAAAGCGATGTTCTTGGAGTACCTGCCAGTACACATCATCGTCACAAGGGGCAGCTTACCACCATGTTACACGTTCAAATAATTAAGAGTCTGTGGTATTTTTGCCCCTCCATTCACAGGTTGCTAGTGTGAGGTGTGACAGATGACAGAAACTTCAAAGCTTCCATTGGGCTCAATCACCAAGATACTTCCAAGTTATCGTTCCTTCTCAACTCAGGAACTCTGACCTATCAACAAACCAACAAAATTTGTCGAGCATCTGTTGGATGGATATCACTGACATGGTGACACGATTCGGTATGGAGAAGATGCATCTTCAGAGACTGACAGAGCAGGAAATGGTAATTCCTCTCTTATGCGGTCTTTCTAGGTAGGCGGGATGATCGCTTTACATGATGTCCAGCAGTTGAAGCCACATAATACTACGAATCGGATGGCGATGACTCGACAAGCAGGCGGAGTGAACTAGTTGATATCAAATTGTCAGAGGTCAAACCGTTCTCTATAGCTTCAGAGAATAGACGTTGCTCTGCTTGATACGAAGGCAACTTGATCAATAGCCTTCGCTGCTTTACACACGTCGGTAAGTTAAGTTGATTGCTATTCCCACCATTTTCCATGAAGACAAGGTCCAGGGTTTAGACATCAATAACCATTCCTAGATGATTATGACGATAGACGCTTGAAATCAGAGCGTGGGTTACGATGCAGCTCAGGAAATTCATCGAACCGCTTCTCCTCATCACTGATTGTAAAAGTAACCGAGCGAAAGTCTTGTTCAACGTCCATCTGCAACCTATACGATTCCACATACAGCACCAGATCGCCGTCCTCGTCATGATGCCCACCGAAACACCCAGACCGACGTGCTGTCTCTGTCCTGGCTGAATCCCATTCGCACGACTTTATCCCACCTCTGTCTTGATAGGATACTCTCAGGTTCCGCCCCATCAGCAGTCAAGAATGACAAAGCAACGTATTGCGATGCCACTCTTCCCATATTCCTCACCATGATAATGAAAATATCGAAAAGAGCCGTTCAATCGGCGCATTTGTGGCACCTTCAATTACGCAGCCGGTGTCGTACGGGCCATGACAGTCGACACCAGCCCGAAAGGCAAAACCGCCTCATCGTACCATTAGTGGCCTCTCTCTGGCCTATATGGCACAAAGAGAAGCTTTCTGTCAGCTATGGGCACCTCATCTACATAGCTCGCTGGGTACTGTGTTACTGGAAGGCGCCGGGCAGGTGCAGAGTTATCGGCCAGAATATCAGAGATGACCACGCGACCAGCTTGATTCGAGTAACCTGCGCGCAGAAGAGCCCTGACACTGTTGTTGTCGAGGAAGGTAGAGTCGTCTACTTTTCCACCACTGAATTGAACTACCAGACTTCCTCGGTTCGGACAACTGCTCGATCAAATCTAATCGATTTCCCGACCAGCCAATGTTCGCGTGATTCATTAATTCGGCCTCGAGTGTATTCTCTACTCACCCGGCATAGAGAACGATATCTGCTGCTCCAGTGATGGATAAGACTTCCGCGAGGCCAGATGTGCTATCTGAGCTTTTGAGAAAATTGGACCCCGTATCTCTGTTGTGTGGCTGCCCAAATCAAAGTCCAGATACATTTCGGAGGTCCTCTATAGCTCCCCTGCAATCTCGTGCACACGTTGCATAGAGGGTAAATAGTGATATTGTGCCGTTGTTCTTTATCAGAAGAAATCGGTCAGTTTTCAGTAAGACGTTACCCTTCAAAGTTGCCCTATGGCTTACTATCCCTTAGCCTGACTTAGAGTCCCCTCGCGGCACTTAACGCAGCTGCAGCTGCATGCATACCATCAGCGACATAATAATGGAGCGCAAAATAACTTAGATCGCACCGCAATCATACGTGACTGGATGTTCCCCATCCCCAGTGTTTGTATAAGGGACTGCAGCAGCTTGCGATCTACGCCGTTGGGAATGGTGTTCAGTGAACTGTAACTAAACATGGTCGCGTCGACTTGAGCCTTTGGCATTGCGCATGCATGGCTTGAAGGTGGGAACGGGCTAAGTATTCAGATAAATACTGAGATGATACGACGGCACCGGACGTGTAGCGCTCTACACCATCCGAATCTTCCAGATCATACGCTGCGAAGTGCTTACATGTCACGACTCCCCTGGGGCTATCGGGTGCGATACTATCTTGCAGTCCATCGATAAGGTGGTAGACCTATCAAGAACGAGATTCGCATGGCTGGCATTCGCAAACGCTCAGGCTTCGGTGGTGATGATCGTGGCAACTTCTTTGACGAGCTCATCGTCGAAGACACCCAGGCCAATGGGCATCGGGAAAAAGCCATAGCTGAAGTTGCCGCTGGTGGAAGATGACACCCTATTACCCATGGCTACGCATGTAGGGCCTCATTCAACTTGTTATGGGTAGGGAGACCTAATCGGGGAACATCCGGTGAATCATACCCAGTGTTCTTGATTCTTCTTCCAGGGATGTTTCACAGACACCATTCTCGCTCAAGGGACTCATATTACAGTCTGAGAAGATGCTCCCAGAATGATGAAACACGCTTGCGGAGGCAAACTTGCGCTGTATCCCTCAGCTGGCGCTCCAGTCGTCTGCCTAACAATGGAAAGTTCTCCATTACGCGCACGGTCGATGATTCCACAAATTGCGCATGCTCGATACTTGAAACAGCGCAATTTTCTTTTGGCGGGAAATAGTTCAAAGAGCAGAACATTGCGAAGACAACCATGATCGTCGCTGTATTCGTACATTGGACGAGATATATCTTCTTTACGTTGGAACTTGAACGCTGGACATTGAAAGCAACTTATGGTCTTCTATATGTTCATCAGAATGTCATTTCATATCATCTATTTCCACATCTTTATACACATTATATTATCAATTTTAGATCGCATATCGAAACTCAGGATTCTCCCGATCCGTCAAATCCAAGAACTCATGATTCTGCGGCACCACATATGCATCGCCAAGCTCCTCCTTTTCTCGGTCCCTCCGGCGATTCTCCCGGATAGACAACCAGCGAATCAAGCAAAGATCTAGCGTGACCAGGAAGTACAAGATGACGATTGAGATCTTGGCAGGCAGATACTGCGGGGCATCCTTCGCCTGGAATGTCTGCGGTGAAATAATGTTTCCGACCGTGTATGCGATCGTCTGGATGCATGAGACGGTAATTTTCTTCGTGGATCCGGCGACATTTGTGCTTGTCAGACCTAGGACAGTGGTCCATCCGATCGGAATCCCGCCTGTGAGGTAGTATCCCACCAAGGCGGGTGCCTTGTTAGTTGTGGCCATGAGAATTGCACCCACGATCGAGGGGATGTGTCCGATAATGCACCACAGGAGTCGTTGCTGGGTTTTCATAGCGAGGTAGGTGAGTCCGACGAGGGCGACAACTTCGTATGCGCCCAACGGCGTGACTAGCAAGAGACTCTTGGTTGTCGAGTAACCCATGCCGGTGACGAGAATGTTTCCGAAACTGGTTGCGATAGAATTCGGCACGTTGGCGGCTAAGACCCAGAAGGAATATAACCATGTATTCGGGTCCACAAGGGCCTCGTAAACCTGAGCCTTCTTGAAAACGGTACTGCCGATTCCCTGGACATTGCCTCGCAGGCGCTCAGCGTGCAGGGCCTTCTCTTCCGGGGATAGAAATCGAGCTGTCACAGGCGAATCCGGGAGGATAAAGAAGAACAAGATGCCGATTACCACGGTGAACAGTCCCAGAATGAGGAAAATTACCTGCCATCCACGCAGTCCAGCGGTAGGATCACTGCCGACATGAATGGCCACACCGTACGCAATATATCCGCCGAACATTTGCGCAAAGCCACACATGGAGAACCATAAGCCGACCCGGAAGGCCTGCTCCTCCTTGCGATACCATTGCGACGTGAACACGACCCATGCCGGTATCACGGCTGCCTCAGCAGCACCCAGCAGCGCACGACACACCATCAACGACGCGAAAGAATGGCACGCGCCCATGCATGCGAGGATCGTGCCCCAGACAGTCACATTGAACGCGACGTACCTCGCAAGAGGGAAAGCCTGGATTAAACGAGTCGTCGGGAACTGAAACGCCAGCTGACCGAAGAAGAACATACTCGAGACCCAATTGAACTGGTTGCCATGAAGATGGGCCGACTCCCGCAGGCCTGTCACACTGGCGTAACTAATGGCGATTTTGTCCAGATACTGAAGGAAATACACGATGCAAATCAATGGCATCACATAAAGATCGATCTTGCGGACTAGCCGGTGGGAGGCCTCAGGATGAAGTGTGCCGGCCTCGCCACCAGCTGCGAGAAGCTGGAGCGCGCCATCGCCCGTGGTGGTTGAAGGATTGGTTGTTGGCGACAATTTAAGATCGGGATGTTTCTCATCCGCGGAAGGAATCACAGCCGTTGCCATTGCTGCAAGAGTATCTTTCCCGCGCACGGTGAAGGAGAAACAGAAGCCGTTTGGAATCCCTCCATTCCAACGGAGATACGACTCTTTAAATCAGGATCCGGATTCTGAAATTTCTCCAATCCCCTCCTGCATTGGATGAGCATCCGCGGGCTAAAATCACGCCATCATGATTCTTATCATATCGAAAAACACAACTTCCTGCAACAGGTCACAGGTAGTTTCTCTGACACAAGATTTTAACATCCAATTTTTCGAAGCTGGCATTAAACCCCTGAATGCAGCGTCATGCTAATCGCAATATAGATCATGAGCACCATCTCAGGTAATGATGCTGTGATAGACGTGATAGACCCTATCCAGAAGACATTTCCGGCCTGCAGTCCAAAAAGATCAATGCATTATCAATTTAGTATGTTTGTAAAGCAGCAGCTCCTTTGCGCAACGGAAGGATTTCTATACGGCCATTTTGAATGTGGCGACATTGCCCTATTGACAATGATCAATAAACATTGCCATTGAGTTTGGGCTTGAGCTCCATTACCAAATTAGACTTGTATCAGCCGGCTAGCGGACGACCGGCTATTTGGGGGATTTTCAAAGACGAAGAATGGCTGCAAATCTGCCTTAGCATGAAGGCCGTCCCGTCCTCAATGAGGCTAATTTTGGATTCTCAACCCCAGCCTTGCGCGGGAGTCTGTTATCCTTCACAGCTTCCCGGCAGGGAATAAAGAGATTATGGATTACTCCTAGACGGAGGAGCAACCATTCACAACACTCCTGTCAGTTTAAAAACGGCATTGGAGGCGACAGCCGGTGGAGGGTCAACCGGACAACTCTTGGTTAGAGACAGAAGGCAGTCCCTGGTCTCCGGGAGCTGGAGAAGATATTCACAGTCCCGACTCTGCCTTGAATGGCCGTCCACGTCCCGTGTGGACCCGTTTGCAAGATATATTAGACGGATTCGTGGAAAGGCGCCAGTTAGAGTGACCCAAGGCAGATATGGGACGTGAAGTAGCCCTCCCCCGTTATCTGCTGGAAGAACAACAGTATCCCGCCGTTCTGCACGCAACGTTTACGCGCACTGCCGTTTCGATTCCGTCGACTTTAGAACGATGCTAGGTATGCCATAGTCAATGTAGACAATATGCCTGAGATCAGCGGTGCGTGACAGCCATGCGCTACTAGCATTTCACGGATTTGTTGTCATTCCGTGGATCGCTCACTTGAAGGATGGACAAGGACAGAACATGATGGATTGAAATTACTTATTGTACATGATTAGTAGTCCTTATGGTGTTGAGATCCATACCTGTTGCATCATGTATGTTCATCCACCAAGATAATACTTTTGGCCCAAACCTTACACAGATCATAATGCTCGGCATATTCGTTGCCAAATGCAACGACGGCCGGATGCACCACAATCAAGCCATTCTTGCCATCTAATCGAGTGTCGTTGCCATGGTGACGATGAAGAGTATGCGCACTCATCACCGGATGGTCGGTGCGAAAGACGGCCAAATCATCCAGGAAGTAGCACTTCATGAACGATCGCTGCGTCCACAGGGAAATGGCCAACTCTCCCGCGGTCTGGTAGAGTTGGTAAAGTTCTTGGTTGCGCTGAATCACCCAGGAATCATTCTTATGTCGGAAGAGTACGTGGACCGGACCGGCGAGAAATTCCACCGCACGCTGACTGGTGACGGCTTCCACCTTTCCGCGCAACAGTGCATTATTGACGGAGTTTGGGGGAGGTGTCGCCAGAAGTCGGAGCGTTTGCGAACGCCAGATATGGGCTTCTTCTTTGTTCACTACACTCCGTCAGAGGGATGACATCGGAAAGGCCAAAGCTCATGGGGCATACCATCAAGCATGGATGCATATAAGAAAGATAACGTTTGCGCCGAATGCCCCTTGGATGGTTCTTTGGCCTCTCCGAAGGCAAAGAAGGGGTTCGCAAAGATCGACCCAAATACATCCTTGGCCAGCATCGCCTGCGTCAGGAGAGCTGGGACGTTGTCTGCCATGGCGGGCACCTTCCCGATCAGCGTATCCCAATCAATCTGCACGCAGTATCCCTTCAACCGTTCCAAAATGGCATTCTTGTCCTCACTTGGTACGCTTTGCAGCGCACTGATCTCACCAACACTATAGTTTTCGGCCCAGTGTCGCAATCCTTCTTCCAGACTGGCAAGTTCGTCTCGAATCTGCCGGCTGCTTTTGGTGACCCACGAGCCACTTTTTGCGGCGCGGACTTGGGCGTGTAGTCGCTTGCGATCGTTGTCCAGTTCCGTAATGCCTCTCGCTAAGGCAACGATGTGTGCCTCCATCTGCTTCGCTCTGCCATCGCGAGATCGCGGATGCGGTGCCGGTTCGATCTTGGACGACGAGACGGCGTCCCCCGCGTCCCCTGTCTCGTCGAGGTTCAGCTCTGAGTGCCCGTCCATGCTGTCGGTCTGTTTGCTTAGGGCGGTGGCCCCGGAGGTTGACTTGTGCCTGCGATCCGTTCCGTGGTCTGAACCGAGCTCTGCCTCCTGCTCCGAACGGGGATTTTGACCCGGATTAAATGTGCGCTGTTTCGATCGCGTCAGGACCGTGCGACCGGGCGTAAACAGAGTTTCGACATACCGCGACAAACCCGTAGCCCAAGAGGGACTTTTTCGTGTGCGTGCGTGTGAATGACCTCGCGATCATACTCCCTCGTCCATTTGCGACCTCCTTGGGAGGCCGTTCGGAATCGCAATCATGGCTCGATTGCTACGACGGACGGGAACCCGACGGTCCTGCGATCAGCTTTTCGGCGATTCCGGAGCAACACGGGTGACACGGCCTACCTTGCCGGCAATTTCCATGTCCTCTGTCCTGTTGACCGTATGATCCGTCATATCGTGCGCGGGCGATGATAGAATGTGTCGACCTTGCAAGTGATATCAAGAAATAAGGAAGAAGAAATTGTTCCGCTGGTCGACAGCAGTGCTGGGGAAGAGAAAACGGACCCCCATTGCGATGTCATCATTGGTTGCCCCAAAAGGGGGAACGGAATTAGGGGAGCGCGACCCAGTTCGAGGTCTGTGGACGACTCAAAACAAAGGAAATGCTTCAGGAGCTGCAGGGCGTCACCAGTTATCGATGGCGTGTTTTATCATCGGCGGCAATGTAGGACGGCCGCATTGGCAACATGAATGAATGGATCCGGAACCTCTCGGCGGCCCTAAGAGAAGTTCTGCAGCCGTTAGGGTAGCTTATGCGGGCCTATAAACCGGGGGGGAGACCACGTCCAGCTCAGACCAGGATTCAGACATCGACGCCACCGGACGAAGATTTGAATACTGCCAAGTCGCTGCGTCCGCCGAGACTGTCCAGTCCGTTTTGGTGGGAACTGGAAAATATTTGAGTCCGTCGGACTGGAACTTAACGTCGCAGTGGCCTCGCTATCTCGACTATCTGTTTTTTGTTTCCTCCTTTCCGTTCTACAGGTGAAAGTGTGTTGGTCCATGAGAACCAACCTTATTTCGATGATTCGTTCGTTCGTTCCCCTGTTCACTTTTCGTGGCCTTTTCTCCCTACGCTCTTCTCGATGTCGCCGACAGTTTCCTTTCTGGGACGTCGTGCCACCACGATGGGTCCAGACTGCACGCAAATGCCAGTCATCTTCCGTCCCCTCAGACATCGATATTAAGCGCGTGTCACATTGAATGTGCGACAGAAGGACAGACATAACAGTTATCCAACACTGGATACGAACCTATACGCTGTCGATACTTGGATTCCTGCGTCTATCCAATCGTTCCAATTGACACTAGTTGCCGTCAGCCAGCCCCAACATCTTCGTTTGTGCTTCAGTGGCATCTGAGAGGACTCTCAGTAGCCTCTCAGTGTTCCGACCGTCAAGAAAGAATCGCGAATCGAAGAAACGGCGCGGAAAGCTCTTGTCCGCGACGCAGTGATGGCCGTGCAACCACCGCGACCGAAATTGAAGGCCTCCGCGCAATTTGACGGACATTCCAGGCATCCTTATATCTTATTGCTCGCATTATGTAAATCCGCTTGAAAATGTGGACGACCGGCATTTGATAAACGTTACAATTTCCATGGCCTATTACTCGGTCCTACCAGGTTCGGGATTCGATAGTACCAGAAGTAAATCATCTGGCCAAGCGAATTCACAGCTAATCTGGCCATATCCAACAATATTAACTGGCCAAAGACCCTGTAAGCATTCAATGTTTCACAAGACTGAGAGTCATGCATGACACATGCACGTAGTAGAAGCCAGGGCCTGGCTAATCCCAAGTCACCAACCCTAACACAAATGATTCCTGCAAAGGACATCACAAAATACCTCACGTCACCCGACAAGAAACACCCCATTAACCCAATCCAAGCGCCCAGAAATCCCGGGGTAGCGACTCCGCAAACACGACGCCTCCAACTCAGACGCAGGAACCGGTTGAATGAATACCGGGCGCCCCGGACTCAGCATGACATCCCCTTCGGGCCAGCCATTGTCCCTCCCTGGGGTTTTGTGGGGAATGGAGCTATTTATAACTTTTTACGAGATTCCCCTCCAGTGGCAATCGGGCAATTCAAGTCGCTGCGTGTGGTCCGTTCTTTGTCTGCGGAACACGAACTAGCCCTAACTCAGGTACCGGACCTCGCTCGCCGGCTAAGCAACGGGGCACTCTCAAGGTTCGGGGACAAAGAAGATGAAACTACTGTGTGTCCGTGTCGTCTTTGTTGAAGTTAATCCCCCGCTGCTACGTTGTGTCTTGAGCAGCTCCAGAGGTCGTGGATGTTGAAGTGATGCGATCGTGCTGGCTGCTGGGTGGTCTTCTTCGGGTAATGACTGGCGTTGGCCATCCTCGGACACAATTGCACATACGAAACAGCACTCACTACTGATCAGAACCGAAGATACTCCGCTGTAACTTTCCTTTGTGCCACCGGGGCAAAGGGACCATCAAGGTTTCTGCGGATCGAACACCCCCGACTAGTGAACTACGGCCTGGTCACCCGGTACACCTTATCCAAGCCATGACATATGGCAGGGAAGCATTGGCCAGCATTCGCCAGATTCACAGAGTGGACACAGCGATGAATCGACGAGAGGCGACTGCACGCATTCAACAACGTCAGTATCCAGATTCAACACGCCGCAAACAGCCTATAAAACCCCCATGGCACCCACCCGTCCTTCTCCTTATAACCACATTCCCAACGACTCATAACCACAATCATGAAAGCCTCAGTACTCCTTTGCCTCTTCGCCGCCCTCGCGGCCTCCATCGACGTCAGCCCCAGCGCGGACGCAAACACAAGTCAGTATCCTCCACCGCATCATCCACTCCAACTAACCCACCCCCAGCCCCAGACGAAACCTCCATCTCGCCCCTCGCGAAACGAAACATCTGCAGCCGCGGCTGCATCGTAGACGAGCACTGCTGTCCCGGCGACGCCTGCAAGCTAGGAATCTGCCTGGGCCCGCACAAAGTCCCGCCGGAGGTAGAGACAGCGAAAGCGAAAGCCGAACTGGACGAGGTAACGCGGCAGCAGACGCAGTTCGCGAACCTCCCAGCCATACCGCAGCGACCGCCCATCAGCGCGCAGATCATGGACAGGCCGCTGGCGGCGCGCGACACCGAACTGCCGCAGGCTGAGATCGACGACGCCGTCGAAGAAAGTCCTACGCCTGCTCCGCTCGAGAATAGCGGCCCCTGTGATCGCGGCTGCAGGGTCGATCAGCACTGCTGTCCGGGCGACGGGTGCTTCTTCGGCGTCTGCATCGGTCCCCATCGTCCGCCCCGTGAGGTGAAACGAGAGATCCACGAGCGGTATGCGCCTGGCGAGAATGACTCCGCGGGGGAGCGGGATAGTCGGTGCGTGAGGTTCTGCGCTCAGTCTGGCGAGTGTTGTCAGAGTGACCGGTGCGTTTCGGGCGTCTGCTTGGGCCAAGGCGTGTTTCCTTGATGGGGTTGAAGGGTGTGAGCAGGGGTTCTATTGCTTGCGGGCGAGAATATGAGATCTTTGTATTAGCCTGCTGGTTTAACGAGACGAAACGGATTTCTTTGCTCTACGGACACTTCGCTTGCTTTGGACTTCGTAGATATCTGGTTTCTTCTACAGGGCTTGGTCATTACTCTGTTACCTTCATGCTGTAGAATGCGAATGGCCGATGTATCATAATGAGATTTACTCTAGACCCCGTAGCCAGGCCAGGAATATCCTACGACCTGCACTCCAGTCCCGCACTGGCATGAATGACCTTCCGGACCATATGAGCCAGCTCGGGCTTCCAGATGCATATACCGACCGTTGCCAGATATCCAGCTGACGGGTAAAGGACATCCCAGTTCTAACTCCGACGTATACTAACAGAATGCGCACTCCCGATTATGCTGACGATAACACTGCGCAAGCTTGGTAATGCCTAACTGCCATAGTTTATGTACATAGTCGGAGAGTACACCATCGCCTAGTCCTATTCATATCCGATCTCGGCCTCGCACATCATTCCCTGAATACAGCTACAGCTTCTCAACACGCCCCAACACCCACTGCAGATGGCGATACGCCACCCTGGGCTGGTACTGCGGCTGCATGTGGCCGGACTGGTAGGTTTCGGCCCACATCAGACCGCGCTCGTAGTGCTGCACGCCCATGATGCCCTGGCCGTCCTGCATGGCGCGGCCGTTGTGCTCGAAGACGGGGCCCCAGGTCAGATCGGGCAGGTCGATGTTGATGGGGGTGACGGGGGCGGACTGGAAGCCCAGGAGGCCGTTCCAGGTCATGTTCTGGATGGAGAGGAGGGTGCCGTTTGTGATGATGATCATGTCGTAGTCGGCGTTGCTGACGAGGACGCGGTTGGTGCTCTCGATGACCTGCGGGAGGACGTGCTCGATGGGGTTGGCGGAGGTTTCGCCTTCGTCTTCGGGGCCGCCGGTGCCGACGAAGACGGATTCCTGCGAGCAGCCGGACCAGGTTACGTTTGCCGGGGCGTGCATGGCGCGCTTGACGTCTGGGCGGTCGAAGTATACGCGTGCGCCCTTGGGGAGGTAGTCGAATGCTGTGGGCATGGCGAGTACGTCCCAGGCGAGGGGGCACATGAGGTTGATTTCGTAGACGTCGAAGCAGGAGTTGGAGACGTAGGCGGCGTCGGTGATGAGGTTGGCGACGTCGCAGGGTCCGTTGTTCATGGAGTTGAAGGATTTCTGGGGCTGGATGCCGGCGGGCGGGAAGGTGAGGTATTCGTCGATGAAGTCTTTGAAGCCGCAGGTCTGGTGGAGGTCTTCGATTTGCGCCATGAAGCTGGCGTTGAAGTTGAAGAAGTTGGCGTTCTGCTGCACGAATGGCACGGCGACTGCTTCTTGCTGGACGTAGTCGTGCTGGCCGATGCATGGGTCGTACATCAGCGCTCCTGTGGAGTGTTAGATGGGGTTGCTTGGGAGGGGTGGGTGGCTTGCCTTTCACGTCGTAGTATTCTTTGTCTTTCTGGTCGAGCATGGCGGCGGAGATGTAGGGGACGTAGCGGCCGGCGTAGCTTTCGCCGGTGACGTAGATGGTGAAGTTCTTGATGCCGAAGATGTCCTGGAAGTTCTTGAAGAATTTCACAAAGTCCGCGGCCGTCTCTTCCTGGGTGGTGGCCGTCGGCTTGCCGATGGAGAAGCCTGTGCCGACTGGCTGCTCGACCCTGTGGAAAACGTGAGTGCCGAGCCACCGGAACACGCAAGCGGAGCGCCTTACCAAAGCACATTTGTCAGGTTGACCCAGGCATAAGGGTTCTCCACCGGGGCAAAGGTTCCGGGCTGCCACAAGAACCGGCCGTTCTCCTGGAAGAAACCCTCGAGGGAGCTGCATCCCGGGCCGCCGTTGAGCCAGATGGTGATTTCATCCACCGGCGCCCCAAGCTTCGGCTGGAAGACGAAGAAGAGGCCCCTCGAATCGTCGCCCTCCTCGATGGGCACCAGGCCGGAGTACATTTCGCCAATGTCGAAGGGAACGTCGGGGAGGCTGTTCACGCGGTACGCTGCAGGTAGTTTAGTTTGAATATGCTATCTGCCGGGATGCGCGTGGACGTACGCTTGGTGTCTTTGGTCAGAAAGCGAAAGTCACCAGTCGCATTTTGCGGCGCCGCTTTCGGATATTGCGCTGCACGTCTGGACAAGGAGTCGCGCGCCTTCTGTGCGAAGGGACCATGCTTAGCAGAGGCATTGTCCGCGCACAGGGAGACGGCCAGCGCAGCCGTCGACAGGATACTCTTCAGCAACATCTTCAATTGAGGAATTGGAAAGACAAAGCGTGAGACAAGGATTCGTGAGCGCGGCCTACACGACAGCTACCTGGCTTGTCCCCCGGGTGTACACAGGGCTTTATAGGCTCTATCACATCATCAGCCCATTATGATCTCGGGAGCAATATTGTTGCAACTTGTGGGTCGATCAATCTCTGAGCTCGAGTGGCAACGGAAGTAAGTCCGGATTGACTTGTGCAATCAAAGGGGATGGGGAATCTCCCGGTTGCGCACTTGCGATAGGCCCGCTGCTGAAGATGGGTTCGTCATGATGAAGACGATTGGGTCGTGAGACGCGGAGGAATCGGGGCTCCGGTTGAGGGTGGAGTAGCGATGGACGGAAGCAGTGATAGTAAGGTCGTATCCGCAGTAGCTTCAGCTGTAGATGTAAGTCTGCAGGAGTACGAGCAGTAGGCATGGACACAGTACATCAGCATTGCCAATCACGACACGGCTGGTTATCTCGCGCATCAATTCTCGGCGAAGGATTGTGTGATCAGTGGAGGAGATGAAGTGGAAGCCTGTTTTAGTAGTTTTTATTAAGCCCTAATCAGGATCCTCACTAGACTGGTTTGGGTTCCTGAAGCGTCGATCATTTCTGCTATCTAAGCCTATCTTAGGGCTTATCCTACTGGTTAGGTGATTGTATGCAACAATCACTACGACTGGGCCCTGACATTCTATCGGCTTTCCTGCAGGTGATCGCCGTGGTGCTATTCTGGGAAATCACATCCTGTGGGATTCGTTCCGGGATGGTTTTTGCAATGATCGGCAGGACATGAAATTGATCGGTGGCGATCCGTCCCAGCACTCAGATGCTAAGGAGCGAGTGGTCTCCGGTATGGAATACATTGAACATGGATTGCTCGGAGAAATCGATTCACGGCAGGCTGTGTATATATAAAAGACAACTCCAAGTCAGAGCTTAAGCCCCAATGAGCATAAAAGCAATCAACCCCGCCCAGAGACCAACAAACACAATGGTCAAAATGCCGGCACCAGCTTTGTCTCCGGTGGTGATCGGCTTGGGTTTGGTCTTGCCCGACGCACTGCCATCGTTGCCGCCCGCGTTGGGATCACTCGAACTCGTCCCCCCCGTCGACGAGGTCAAGGGACCACCCCCCTTCTTTTGGGTGACCAACACCGAGCTCAGCACATCGGTGGCACTGATCTGCTCCTCCATGCCCACCCAGCCGTCCCATTTCGATTCGTGCCAGCGCACCCCGCACGTGTTGTTGCCCATCCCGCTACACGATGCCGCCGCTCCTTGCGCGGACGCCTGCAACTTGGGGAGAATTTGGTCATAGGTTGACGGGACCAGCAAAGCAACAAAGGCGAGCCATCCGGTGACAAGGCCCTTGAACAGGATTTCGTTGTTATTGCAGACCTCGTTCGGTTCGCAGAGAACCTCGGACATGATGTAATTGAAGTCCTGGGGGAAGAATGTGTTCAGCACCACTCCAAGCAGACCGTCGACGGCGGTCTTCCAGGTCCCCTTCTCGGTCTAATGGTGGTTAGTATCGGGCCCCTAATATGGACGGGTATAAACACCTACCATGTTGTACATGTACGCAGCTCCAACTAAATACGCGCCATAGTTGTACGACCATTGGTTGTTCCCCTGAGCTTTACACCCCCCCTGGATGTCGGTGGAGTCGGCAACATTCCAAGTCTTGTTATTCAGCAGCGGGGTGGATGCGCTCCAATCCCACACCTTGTCAGCCCATTGCGTGTACGTCTGATTGCCGGTATACCGTGCAAGACGTGCTGCCAGCTGGAACAACAGCGCGTTCGAAATCGCGTTTTTCATGGCGTAGCCCGCTTGGTAGGGGAAGATCTGCCAGCGCAGTCCGCCGCCACAGTTCGCACTATCCCAACGCGCCACTTGGGTGTTGAAGACGCCCTGGGCGAGGGACAACCAGGAGTATCCATTGGCCACATCGGGGAAATTAATCTCGGCGGCGGTCATGGCCGCAATCCCCCAAAAGCCTTGGTCGTCGTTACCCTGCACTCTCGGTCAGAAAGAGCTCGGCTCGACGGAGTCGATTCTGCATACCAGGTAACTACTGTAATTGGCAGGCATGTAGTCTCCACTTCCAGCCTGCCATATCATCCCCTGACTGACTTCGGCATTGTAGGTCGTATCGCCGGTGTAATGCCAATAGTATAGCAAGCTTAGGAACAAGGCGCTGCCTTCCCACCACTTGTCGGGAAATGCCCCCGGAATTTGACCGGTCTCGTTGCCTTTGTACCATAACATCGACCCGTAGGCAGTCTGGCTGGCGGCATTTTTAATCGATTCTGTCATTCACAGGGTCCGTCGGTTAGGGGTTTCCGCACGCCGGTCGGTCCATGATCCAGGGGGTTGACGTACGTACCAAGATCATTAATATCAATGCTGAGCGACTGCACCACACGGGCGATCCCGGCGAGGGACACAACGGCCCAATGAAGCCCGCCGTGGGGCATGCGCATTTTCCAAAATTGACAGATAACAAACCGAGTGAACGAGAATCTGGAGGGGATGAGAGAAAAGTCGTCGGTGGGCTGTTGATCGGAAAAGGTTGGAAAATGAACACGGGCACCGGCGGACCCCAGCGAAGGCCGGCATCATCGGCACCATTTCTTTTATTAGTGACCCTCCACAAACCGACTTCCTGCAAATCAACTGAGAATCGAACGGCATGACTAGTGGGATTGCGTGTCAGTCCAAACCCCAGAGAGTAAGGTTGCATGCGTTCGGATCAAATCACCGCGACGAAAAGGTGCCAGGCACCAACGAAAGGTCATCTCATTCGTATACAGTGGAGCTTATGGAGCCAATCCCCTCGGTTCTGCGATGGTCGCTACGACTAGTAGTATCAGGAACTGGGGTAGTTCCCGTCCAAGCTTTTGCCCAGACGCCGCGCCGAAAACAAGACTTGAAAGCCGAAAGTCTGTGTCCGTGCTTGATCTGAGAGGGTCGATGGGAAATGTTGGCTGGCAAAGATCTGTAGCGACCTGTCACTGGTGTTGAGGGTGGAAAGAAAGAAAAGTACAGCTGAGGCTAGTCCATACTGTACTGTCTAGTATGGAGTACAACTAGTGTATTGGTCAGCCACGACAGGGTCCCTAGTCATCGATTTAGTAATTCACACGGTACGAAGTATGTAAGTACACACTGGTACAGGGTCAACATGGTATTGGGTGGTATTACGGATACTCGTACACTCTGAAATGTGGTTGCCTATGCCTAAGTTTCTCCCTACAATAAATCTAATCTCACACCGTGACTGCATACTGTCTGGTGGTATTGTATTCAGTGTATTCCTTCAACTGTCGGCATACACAATACACAGCAAAGACATGCCCTTATGATCAGCCGAAAGTAAACATGAAAAGAACCAGAAACTGTATAGCAGAGACAAACCAGCCACCGTGACGGTACACTTGGTCGGAGCATGATGCCATAAGCCACAGGACACAACGCGAAGAGTTTCTGTAGAGTTGGTGGCCGAGGATCCCAGAAGAGACTTGCATTGTAGGTGAAACAAGTGGTAGAGAAGAACGAGTTACTTGAAGACCATCTTAACACCTTGAGAAGAATTGTCTAAGGCTATAGAATCTGTCTGATAGTAGTTGAATGTGGTGTTCACTCCACAATAAGGGGGAAAGATTCAACTTGTCTCGGTATGTTCATTGTGATATAAGCTTACATGTGATCATCTCACAGATGTTATAGTCTATAAATAATTTTTTAATTTGAATCCAACGTAAATGGACATAATAGACAGACGTTAGTACGGAGTACGGGGTTGAACGTGTTCCTCTCTACGGAGTACGTATGTTCCAATACTATGTATCATAAATAATGTATTGTGTATTAGTGTATGTATTTTCCAGACACAGAAGTGGACGACCATGAATGGTGAATACACATACAGTCTCAGGAATGTGCAGTGGATGCAGTGAAATACTGGTATTCACGTGTAATATCAACTTTCAACTTTCAACCTTCAACTTTCAACAAGGGATGTCCTACACTTCAGAATACACTTATTAACTGCACAAAACATCAAAGACAAGTTGACAAAGAGCCCTGGAAGAATGCAACCATGACAACCACTGCCGATAATCCTCATCTTTTCAATCACCTCTTTGTGCTACCAGATGAGTTATTTTTCATGATTGTGGAGTATCTTGATGCATCTGATATAACTGTACTGACTAGAACATCATACCGGTTATGGATCAAGCTTACTCCTAGTCTCTATCGCCTAGCGGAAGATGGACTTCCCAGAAATGGCGGCAGCGTTCTTGACTGGGCCGCGCAAAGGGGCCTGATGGATACTGCGATCAGCTTTCTGAAATATGCGCGGCCAAAAACCTCGTTGGATCAGCTGGTATATTCCGCTCTCGAAGTGGCTTCCACAGCGGGCTTTGAAAATATGGTTAGATTCTTTCTACAAGTAGAACTGAACCCGACCTTCCATACGCGCCAGATGCATCTTACGCAAAAGAACTTTTCCGCGTTATTCTGTGCGGCGGCTGGGGGACACACCCGCATTGTCCAACTCCTCCTAGAAGCCAAGACCGAAGTTCTGACCCCGACGAATATCAATGACTGTAGAAAGATGTTAATAGGTACGATTGACGAGGAGGGGGAGGTTCTGAGGGCAGACACAACAATCCCCCAACTGTTGATCCTACATGGCTTCAACGTGAACGTGATTGGGAACAGAGGTGACACTTTACTTCATTATATGGCCGAATGCGGACATGCTCCACTCGTTGCCATGCTCCTCGAACTAGACCTGGATATCAACCGTCGGGATAGGGATGGAAGAACGCCCTTGCACTGCGCCACAGGAAAAGCCAGACATCATGTTATGAGGCTGTTGCTCCAGGCTGGCGCTGACCCGGAGATCAGAGACAATGAAGGAGGCATGGCCATCCATGTGGCTGCATTACAGTTCTCTCCCGATACAGCACAAATTCTCCTGGCCCATGGCGCGAACGTCAATGCACAATCGCTTGAGACTGGGAAGACCCCACTCCACGTGGCAGCCGAGCATCCCCACAGGCCTCTCTGCCTGATCGAAGCGCTTGTCGACGGCGGTGCATTAGTCACGATGCAGGACTTTCACGGTCGCACCCCGCTCGTTCTCACAGTGTGGAATGGGAGTCCCGCTGTCGTCATGTACCTGATTAGAAAAGGTGCGCTAGACGACCCATCCTCGTGGACACCGGAGCTGCTACTCTGGGCTGCCAAGATGGGGTATGAGGAAATAGTGAAGCGATTGTTGGACTCCGGAATTGCCCCGGACTCATTGAAAGACACCAGCGACTGCACTCCGCTGATGCTTGCTGTTAAATCCGGAAACCAACGGGTCTTCAGGTTGATTTTGCAAAAGACAACGGATGTGGATGCATTGGATCGCGAGGGTCGCACTGCATTATTTTACGCTGCAAAGATTAAAAACGAGGAGATGGTGCAAACATTACTGGAAAAGGCCAGGCAGGTAGACTATTCAGACCAGGACGGACTAACCCCACTCATGATCGCCATACACAGTAGGGTCGCTGGGGTGTTTAGCCGAATATTGCTTGTCTGTCGGGAATTCGATCATGTCGATTGCAGAGGGAGGACGGCCCTTCACCACGCTGTGGTCACGGACAACTTTCCAGCGACTGAGGCGCTGTTGCACAAGAGCAAAGCATTGAATGAACCCGATCACCAAGGCAGCACTCCACTCGTGCTAGCCGCACGCTACGAGCGGGTTTCGACGGCAGCGCTTCTTTTGAAAAACGGTGGCATTGATATTAACGAGAAAGATGCCCTGGGCTATACCGCACTGACGTGGGCCATCAAGACCCGGAGTAGCGCCATGGTATCGCTTCTATTAGAACATGAAGCCAAGATCGAGGAGAGCTTCGAGAACACTCATCCTCGGCATCTACCGTCGCTGATAGAAGCCACAGTAAGTGGACATTCAGATATTGTGCGAAAGCTCCTCCATCACGGGGCGAAACTGGAAGTTCGGGATTCGGCATACCAAACCCCGTTAATCCATGCGGCACGGCATGGATTTACCGGGATCATGGAAATGCTCTTGTGGAGGAACGCTGATATGCATGCATGTGATAACGAGCTTCGCAATGCATTATTTTACGCAGCACACTGTGGTCACAAACCGATCGTTGACTTACTCTTAGAGCGAGGTGCCGCCGTGGAGCACCGTGATGCTGCGGGCCGGACTCCCATCGCCGCCGCCGCGAGGCATGGGTATACAGAGATCGTCAAAGAACTTCTCGCGCATGGGGCTTATGCTGACTCACAAGACCGCCACCAGAAGACCCCTTTACTGATAGCGGCCATGAACGGGTCTTCCTCAGTAATCGAAGCCTTATTACCATATCGTGTGAATGTCAACCATGTTGACTTTTATTGCCGAACTGCCCTATCGCTAGCTGCGGAGGGCGGATTTCCTGATGTGATCAAGCTGCTCCTTGGCCAGGCGGAGATTGATTTGGAGATCTCAGATCGCATGGGGCGGACTTCCTTGACTTGGGCGGCACAGGGGGGCAACATGGAGGTTGTGAAGCTCTTGACGGAGGCTGGAGCCGATGTGGTTAAAGGCGACAAAAGCGGGCGAACACCTCTGTCGTGGGTGCTGGAGTACGGGCACACCAAGCTTATCAAGTATCTTATCAAGATATCTCCGTGATGTTCTCTTGGTAATAGTCACAGTTGGACAGACCTGATACTAACTATTCCCTGGTATTCGAGTTGGGTAGTTTCCTCGCTAGGATCGATGGACCTTGCTGTTGGCATACAACCCGTGGCACTACACCGACACCACATGACAATCCTCGTGATACTATCATTAACACAAGTCTATCTAACCCTTTCCAAAGGCAGTGGAAGCACTGGGACTGTGGGAAGGTGGCACATAGTATGTATATGTATGTATGTCCTCGCGCCGAAATCACAACCTGAAGCATGGAAAACCATGCAATTGTCTAGAAATTTATAGTTTGCAAGAAAGATTTCTTTATCACAAGCCCCCATGCGGGGGGTTACATGGGCATTCCTTCTTATCCACAAGCTCCAGAAATGTCCCTTCAAGGTCCTGCAAGCCGCCTTCATGATAGAATTGCAAACCATAACCTGGTTGCCCAAACCAGGGCGCAATCGGTCCACCGGTGATATTGAAGCTTTCCGTCACTCGCCATACCCAGTAGTTGTACTCTGGACTGTCGGGGTATTTGTTCAGGTTACTTGGCGGAGCTGATCGCCAGGAGAACGGGGTATCCTTCGGCGCCAGGTACCCTCCGTATCGAGTTCCGAATCGGTCGAGCTCATATCCTTCCGGGAGGGTGTACATGGTCGTCACCGGAACGCCAGCCGAGTCCAGGAGTGCGCCGTTTTTCTCCGGGTAATCGTATCCTTTACCGCCGGGGACATATTTGTCTAGGAAGTCTTTCGGACAGTGCGAGCCGAGAGGACTATATCCCGTGAAGAGTTCGGACCATTCGGGGTCATTTGCCGCGGCAAGGACCTTCGGCCCTAAGTACTTGTTGTCGCACAAGGCATCGGGGGTTCCCGTGCTGGGAACACCGTCGCAGGGATTTGCACCGCATCTAGCTACAAGAGCAGGCTATCAAGGTCAGTACTGGGGGACAGGCCAAATGTCGGTATCATGTCTGGTGATGGTACTGTACATCAAACTTGGGTGGGACTGCTTCCAGTGGCAGCGAGAAAGCTCCCAATGGGAGCAAGAGCAAGATCAGCGAGGTATACATGTTGAAAACTCTGCTGTCGACGCAACGTGGCTCAGGATATGACCCCAATACGGGAGACGGGAGACGAATCTCCTATCTGTCATCGGAAATTGGGCTGCTTTATACCATCCGGTCGGGTCGGACGTTACGGTGGGATTGTATGTGAAGAGTCTCCACGACAATATCGCGTGAGCTAGACTATCTCCTCACATTGATTCAGCAAGGAAGAAGTCTAGGAGCTCTGTAACTGCAGGGTACTCCGTACTAATTATAGGAAACGATGGTTTCTGGGCGTATCCATACATGGCATCCCTCCAATCAACACCACACATCATGCTCTCCACATGTCTCTGCGCACGAACACCCAGCTAAATCTGCAGCCAAGAATACAGAATAATGATCAGCCAAGCCAAATGCGAAGACGTGTCTCTTTATCCGTTTAACCCAGATAGGGGTTCCAGCCCAGCAACGAAGAGCGTCCTATCCTACCGACATCGATACTCGGTCGTGAAGAAAGTGGTGGATCATTCTAACGCTTTTACCTCAAGACCGAGCGAAGATCGTCAGGGTCTACCGGAAAACTACGGCGTAGAACCCGAATTGCAATTTCGGACTTCTCCAACGCCTTCACCTGCATTTACTCCGAGTGGAGACTTTGGGTTCCTACCCGCCACTTGATATCTATCTACAACTTTTACGGAGACCTCCGTATTGGCAATCGAGTCCCTCCACTCCACTCGCAACCCCTTTTCCGTCGCCATCGGCCGAGCTAAAACTACTCCGAATGTCGAAATGCAACTCCGTGCAAGTGACAGGTCATTTCACCGGCAGGAGAACAGTCAAAATATCCATCGAGTGGAACGATATCGACATCGGCATTAAGCTGTTTCGCCCGAACGACCCCGATCAACAGCATGGTGAACAAAGTACATGCTATACATAGAGTACCCTGTACTGTACTGTACATTCAAGACATCCCGGGTATGATATTAGAGTATCGATAGCGAGTATTTCTCATAATCCTGGTATTATTAAAGATCACTCAACTGGAGTACGGTACTGTAACTCAACGATAGATATAGCTTATAGAAATGTGCGGACGGGACTACGGTATTTCAGACCGGTGGTGCATTTCCGCATAAGTTCATTACTAAGGAATATAGCAAACGCAATACAACCCGTAAATACAACTTGAAATCCCGACCATCACTGGTAGAACGGCTTCTGCTGGGTCAACGCGGTACCGACCTCGATATCGTGGCCGAAGATAAGAGTAGCCGAGTACAACCTGTGCAGCCGGCGGATGAAATGCGTACTATCCATCCAGCTCTTGTAGTCACGCAGTACCCATCCCTGGGGGTGGTTATTCTCGTAGTTCTCTCGCAGGTGGAACTGGTCCGTGGTCCAGATGAAGGTCCCGTCCTGGGGCAAGTTGACCTGCATAATGCATAGGCCGGGCGTATGACCCGGGCAGAGATGGAGGGTGATTCCGGTGCAGAGGTCCAGTTGCGAATCGTTGAAGGTTTGCCAGTTCAGGGAGCCGTCCAGGGGGAGATAGTCCGGTCTGAAGGGGGTTAATACAGTCGGATTGGCAGGTCGGGGTGTGAGTCGGATGGGTAAACGTACAGATAGACTGCGTCTGCCTTCGTGCCGGCTCCCCAGCACGCGTGCTTGAACTCCTCTTCGTGCACGTAGATAGGCACCCCCGTGTTGAAGAAGTGTTCCAGACCGCCGGCATGGTCGAGATGCAAATGGCCCATGACCACTGCCTTTACGTCTTTAATGTCGTAGCCGGCCGCTTTGATCGCCGCGGGCAGGCGGTGTTGTGGCTCGTAGCGGGTTCGTGGGAAGACGTCCGCGGCGGCCGGACTCCATTTCTGGCGCTGTCGTCAGCAGGGTTGCCAACCCCAGGGCGTGCTACTCACGATGTCAACATCTTCTGCGCATCCGGTCTCGAACAGTATCAATCCCATCTCGGGATGATGGATGAGACCCGACAGGAGCATCAGGTCTCGCCATTTCCGGGTGGGTTGGGGATTGGTCTGCGTGCCTGCGTTCCCTGCCATGAGAAGCCTGTTTTCCGTTAAGCCTGACGGTGGATCGTCGCATCTGGAGATATCTCACCATCCTTCGTCACACTGTATTGTTCCTAGGTCCAGCAGGTGCATCTTGGTACCCTCCGGGCAGGTATAAGCGGGGATGGATGCCTTTGCCAGCTGTCGGGAATTCATGGTGATCATTCAAGTGTTGTCCAGGTTGTGTCGATGGAGTAGATGATGAGCAGTCCCAGGATATCGGTCGACTTGGGTGCTTAGTGCGGGGTAGTATTGCTTTTTTTTTCTTTTCTTTTTTTTTTTATCTATCGCTCAGACGTCATAGGATGTACGCTGAGTGATTAGTACTATCTAGTACTTGGTACTCTGGTCGCACAACCGATTGACGGGATTCTGTCAGGAATAGTGTTCTCGGTAGTATTGGACTGTTCCCAGCAGGGTATAGAAGGTGGAGAGAGAACCAGGGCATGCTGCATCACAAAGGACAACAACGATGCTCAGCAGATGACTGCATGGTCACTTTGGCTCTTCCTGTCTCCAATTCTGGACGTACTTCTCCACCAGGACCCTTCGTAATAACCCTCGCCGCTTCAAACCCGTCAGGATCTCCAAATTAAAGCATTCGGTTGATTGCAGTCTGCAGGAGATCGAAGAATCCGGTCAACCATGTTGGATTAGACCTGTGGATTCCATCAATATCATATCAGTTTCCGACACAACACGATGGCGGTTCTCCTCAAGTCATGCAAATCTATACTCCTGTGATTCAGTTATCAGCCCAAACACAGAGCAGTTGATCTTTTCGTCCATCCCTTTTCGTAGATTGCTGGTTAAGATATCTCCATGAAGATGGAGTTCCTTGATCGATAGTGGATCACGTGGTAGGCCATGTGATATGTCGTCGTTCGTCTATTATGTATATACTCAACTGGACTTTTTATCCGTTCACTTTCAGCCCGCTGAGTGGTCGAGAGCCCTGACCGCCCGCGGGGGTTCTGCCGGTTCGCTCCCCATCAAAATTCTTGTGTTCTGATTGGCCCGAGGTGGAGAGTACTGACCGCCTTAAAATATTCTGCCCATATAGTAAATAATTTTAATTATTCTAATTATTTAAATTATTTTTATTATTTTTATTTAATTTAAATCAATCAAATGATTCTAAATTTCTAATTATTTAAATTATTTTAATTATTTTTAATTAAATTATT
>ML739135.1:0-74427 GCA_009193565.1 Aspergillus coremiiformis | reverse complement strand
AAAAAAAAAAAAAAAACAAACAAACAAACAAAAGGTTAACCAACTCTACCAGGGATGATCCATCAGTGATATCGATCGATTCGCAGTAGAGGAAAAAAAGAGTTCGTACTTTGAGAGCCAATTGCCTTGTAGGGCTGAAAGCTTGGCACGGATCCTTGGTTGTCATTGAACTAAAGAATACGAAGGAATTACTCCGTACTAGGGGATGATTCAAATATTAGTACTCCGTAGTACCACGGAGTACCTGGTAGATACTTGTACTCTGTAAGATCGACACGATAAATGATCCGACCATTAATCTCCCGTCCCTTGACGATGAACCCTGCTTCCATGTAACTTCTTCCAGGTTTATTTTCCCCCCGTCCCTTTCATCTCTTGTTTCTCTTTTTGCAAGAA
This sequence comes from Aspergillus coremiiformis, assembly GCA_009193565.1. NCBI lineage: Eukaryota > Fungi > Ascomycota > Eurotiomycetes > Eurotiales > Aspergillaceae > Aspergillus > Aspergillus coremiiformis. The sequence continues at coordinate 74,031 of ML739135.1, read as the reverse complement.
ACAAACCTCCCCCTTCCCCCAAATTGAACTGTGGAGATGCAGACGACACTTCATCACTTTATCTTCCGACCGTGACTCTCCTCTCATGAATTTACTATTGTTTCTTTTGTCCCAACATCCCTCGGTCGATATGGGTTTACTGACGGGAAGCCACCAACTCGATGAGGCCGACGCCAACAATTTCGGGGTGGATTGGGTCATTCATTACCAGTTTGAGGACACCGGTAAATTTCCCTCGCGCTGGTCGTCCGATTTGACGCACGTCGTACTGAATCCTTTTCTTGCTTTAGAAATGTCCCAAGCGATCGACGAATTCCGTACCCTCATACAAGATCTACACGAAGCCAAGCTGCAGATGCAAGTCCGACCCGGTTATGGTGCTTCCTTGTTGGTGTGCATCCGCGTACCCCGCGACTATCTGGGGAATATGGTCTACAAATCCCGGTAGGCCGATGACAGCCAACTGATTTGGTGACATTGCTAATGCCGTCCAGCGTGAAAGACTGGCTGTATGGGATCATCCACGAAGTGCCCATCGGGGACGAGCAGACCTCGATAGATGCCGAAACGGCCGCCGAGGAGCTCCGATCGGTATATCACGCGGTCACCTGGTCAAAGGCGCTGGGAGGGGCTGGTATTACCGCTCAATCGGGCAAGTGGAAGAACGTGACCGGTACTTTTCCATTGCATGATCCATCCGCCAACGCCGAACTCTTGCGCAAGTGGAGTCGCACCCTGCTACTCACCGCGGAAGATCTGGACGCCATCCGGGCGTTGTACGGGGAAAAGGTAGGTAGGTCCCAACGGTCCACCTCATCGAAAAACGTACATACGCTGATAGGCCTTCGAGGTCGCCTACTATTTCGCATTCATCCAATGCTACTCGACGTTTTTGATCTTCCCGGCCGTCTGGGGCGTCTTTTCGTGGCTTTATCTCGGTCCCTACTCCATTACTTGTGCGTCGGTCAACTGCCTCTGGTGCATCGTGTTTGTCGAATACTGGAAAATCCGGGAAACCGACCTGAGTATACGATGGAATGTCAAGGGTGTTGGGGCCTTGAAGGTCAATCGCCCTCAGTATGTGTGGGACAAGGAAGTCCGCGACTCGGTGACGGGTGAGGTCGTCCGTGTCTTTCCGGCGCACAAACAGTTCCTCCGTCAAATGCTCCTGCTTCCATTTGCCACAGTGGCGAGTATCGCCTTGGGGTCGTTGATCGTTGTGACGTTTGCCATGGAAATCTTCATTTCGGAAGTGTACCGCGGCCCATTCAAAGAATATCTGGAGTTTCTTCCAACTGTCCTGTTCTCTCTGTCGCTGCCATGGATCAATAATACCTTGACTCGCATAGCCACCCAGCTGACCGACTACGAAAACTATCGCACTCAGGACCAGTTCGATATCGCACAGACATCCAAAACCTTTGTCATGAACTTTATTACCTCATTCCTCCCCACGATCCTGACCGCGTTTGTCTATGTCCCGTTTGGCGCCCGACTGCTCCCGTACCTCTCTGTGTTCTACGTAGGGAGTTTTGCGAAGGCGGGTGACACCCGCCGAGTCCACGTCGATCCCTCCCGATTGCAACAGGAGGTCATCTACCTGTCAGTAACGGGCCAAGTCCTGAATTTTGGCGAGGAGGTCGTGCTGCCGTATGTCAAACGAGTGCTCGTGCAGAAGTGGCGCGATTATCGACAGAAATACGCCATGGCGGCTCACGGGCGCCGCTATTCTCACCGAACCGACCAGCTATTGAACGACGTCCCGGACGAGGCATCCTTTTTGTGGCGGGTCCGGACCGAGGCGGAGGCGGACGAGTACAACGTTCATGACGATACGCTGGAGATGTGTGTCCAGTACGGCTATCTCGCTCTTTTCGGGGTGTCGTGGCCTCTGGTGCCGCTCGGCTTTTTAGCGAACAACTGGTTGGAGCTGCGGGGAGATTTCTTCAAACTGAGTCTCGAATGCCAACGGCCGCCCCCGATCCGGGCTGACTCGATCGGGCCATCGCTCCAGGGGTTGGAGGTTCTCACCTGGCTGGGAACTTTGTCCACCGCCGCCATCGTTTACCTGTACCGTGGTGAGATGGCCGACGTGCGTCTATCGACGCTCCTTCTGGTTCTCCTGACGGCCGAATGGGCGTATCTGGGGCTCCGATTCGTCGTACGCACCGCTGTGGAGAAGATTGCCACGGGATCGCTGCGCCGGGAGGCCGCCAAACAGTATGCGGTACGCAAGAGCTACTTGGACACTATCTCGCGCAGTACCTCGCCGAAGGGTCGACCCCGCGTGCGTTTCCAAGACCGGGTGAAGGTGTATAGCACGGCAACAGATGCCACCACCAACACGCAGGAATTCCTACACCCCGGGCAACATGAGTCCTCGAGCGAGGAGCGATTCTGGTCGTGTCCGACCCAGGATACAGCGGACGCCGGCGTTCGGCTGATCAAAGCTCTGCGCGCAGGAGACTCGATCCAGCCAGAAAAGATGAAAAAAGGAGCATAGAGTGCTTCGATCGATTGCATGCTGGGAGTTCAGGTATCTTGGCTGATTTCTTTTTCTCTGTCTTTCTTCCCCCCCCCTTTTTTTTTTCCACTTTGTGGGTTTGATCTTCTTGTTCCAGCGGATTGATCGGTGGCTCTGCATCGTTCGTGCACCTCGATAGCCTCTGTACTGTGCGGGATTTCTCTCTCCCTTTGGGACTCTAGATCTATCTCCTATCTCCATGGATTTGATATCTATATTCCTCATGCCGAAGCATTCGATGAGCGCAACTAGTTCCTGGGCTGCATATCTTGTACATACATACATACCTTCCTTTCGTTTCCTCTGTTTGTTATTTCGGCGATCTGGATTTGAGCATTGGGCGCTTTTGATATTCGCGGTAGCAGGTCGTATCTTTAATTCACGCCATTCTCTCATGTAGCCCACCGGGTCCCATACAGAAATCCTATGTACATACCTACACAGTCCTCACAGCGGCTTTCTCGGCGGGTTAACGTTGCCGATACTGCAGGTCTGCCGGAAAGACCGGCCTAGAAGACCAAATCCACCTTAACAAAGTGACCGTATTCTGAGCTCGAGTAAGCTGATGGTGGGTTTCACACTACACGGTTGACAGGTCGCACCGCCGTTGTGTATGGATCACATGAGTGTGTCCACGTGCCTCGACGGGCGACCTGGACTTGGAGAGAGTTTGCCAGGTTGAGCTTCTTCTTGTAACTCGTTCCACACCACCAAACCAACCACGTTTGGCTACGTATCGGTAAAGACGAGCGTCCGAGTGGATCCCCGGATCCTCGGAACGGGACCGGTGCCCCTCATTTCGCCGTAACATTCACTCGACAGGAGGCCTATGATAGGTATACGAACCAGTGTACTAGTCTCGTACTGGGGGGGGATGTCGGCGGATGTCGGCGGATGTCGGTTTATGTGTACGGAGTTATATCCAGGGATACGTGGATTAGATAGGGATAGGCATGGACACAGCACAAATCAGTCTCCGTGGAGTTGAGATGCGTACGGAGTACGTCCGACTTGAATACTAGAAAAAAAGACTCGTCTCAAGAATGGAGTCGTGACGAATCCACTTTTCAGCCCTACAAGGCAACGCCAAGTCGATCCGAAGCCACGACCAATCATTCATTCTTTCTTTCTTTTCTTTCCTTGTCTCCAGTTGGAGTTCAATTCGGATTTCCGCTTCCGTGTTTTTTTCTTTTTTGTCCCTCGTCTCAGGTTATTTCCAGTGCCTGTTAAAACCCCATTGTATTGCTCTTTCCCCTTTGTTTCTTCTTCCTTTCCCCCTCCTCTGTCCTCTTTCCCTGCCATTTCCTCCCCCCCCCTTCATGTGCCCTCTCTCTCACTCGAAAACCGACCTCTTCGTTCAAGAGAATGATACGGGAAACATCGTCCCCATGGTGACTGTCATCCGTCGACGTAGACGATGGCATTTAGTCCACCCATCCTGGTACCGGAACAGTCTGCTGGCTAGCACGGGCCTTCTCGAATTCGCCAATGCTGGTGATTTCGCTGCCAACGTGTGGAATGAGATCCCCGTCCCCCGCCACGCAATGATTTTAATGGCCATTGGAGGTCCCATCGCCTTATTAATGAGTGTCGTCGCCCTGTGCGATTTCATCTTGAGCTGGCGCAATGTGAAGCTGCTCCGCGCCGAACGCCGATACCTCCAATCGCTGAAACAGAATTATCTCACATCTACCAACCCCGACCCGGATCTCATTCGGTTGATCGACAGCCGCCTTGGCGTCGGCGGGCGCGAGCTGGGCACCGAGCTCATTGACCGCATCGCCATGGATGTGTTTCTCGGCCTGGGCGCGCTCCTCGTCGGCACCGGTACCATCATGGCCATCTGGGGCGCTCACCCCCGCGTTTTTTACGCCAGTAATCTTCTTTCCGGCTTCGTGGGCAATGCCTTCGCCGCGTCGTTCGGCATCGTCAACGCCGTCTGGTCTGTCTATCTCGTCCGACGGTTCCACCGATACGATACCGTCTGTGCGCGCGCACCGGCTCTCGCTCCCTTTCGAGACCGTCTTCACCTCCGCTTCAGCAAATTCAAGTGGCACGCCGCTGTCTCGGGAATCGCCGGCCTTGTTGCCGGCGCCGCCTCCATGGTCACCGCGAAGATGTGGTGGGGCTACGTGGTCCTGGCGCCCTGTATGGTCCTCCAGTTGGCGTGCAACCAGTTCTGGAGAACCCAGCTCGGCTACGATCGACCGGTCGTCAGCGACTGCGATCGACGGGGGATCTTAATCCACGAGTCCCACGAACTTCGCAGCGAGGAGAAAGACGGACCCTTGCTGGATAGTCTCGCCGCCACGGTCACGCTGTTCAACGCACTGGGGGCCGTCCCCACGCCGAGTGCGGCCCTCGATTGGACGAGTCTGGACTCACTCGTCCAATTCATCGTCACCAACGACCTCTTTGATCCCTTCTGCGACTGGCTCGCCCGTGATACATCGATTCCGTCCGACGTCCGTGACGCCGTCTTCCGTCACCCTTCCGCTGCGGAGCATGCCGAGATCTGTCTGACTCCCGATCACCTCCTCCGTCTGGCGGTCCCGCTGCACCCCCCGCTGCGTGACCTGTGCTGTCAATATCTACAAGGACACGGTCGGAGGGTGTTGCTCTATCGGGAGCGATACTTATTGGAGATGATGGGGGCTATGCTCTCCAGGGAGAGCGAAGTCCAGTAGCCATCCTGTATACCATTGTATATCCCATGGCTTGGATGGGAGGGGGCTGGGGATACTCTGTGCCGGCACATGAGGCAGTAGATCTGCATGCATAGATACTAACATGTTTCATGAAGACCAGATTATAGGATACTACTAGTAATTAATGAATGATGGAAATGGGCGATATTCTTCCTTGGATTGGTATAGCTGTAAGGAGAGGTCTCGTTGCATCCAGCCTCCATCTCTCAGTCTGTAATATCCGGGACACTTGGTATTGATTCTGGAGAAGAGAGAGAATATGTATATATAGATATAGATATACTCCATTCTCATCTAAAAACTAAACAAGCCACTCCGCCTCTTCCCCAACGGATAAACCACTAATGCCGCCAAAAACAACCCAACCGTAATGCCAATCGCCACCTGAACCATGCCGAAGCCCAAATCCTGCACCGAACTATGCCCACTGGACCCCGTCGCCGGTTGAGTTCCCTGCGACGAATTACTCGTCACATTCGACCGAATCTCATCGGCCGATTCCACGCCGGCGATCAACGATCCACTCGCCGCCAGACCGGAGGGCACGAGGACGAAAATACCCGGTAAGATGGCGGTGGCGGCATGACCGTGCCAGAGCCGACTGTACAGATTACCCATGACGCCGATGGCGAAGGCGCCGACGGTATTCGCGACCTGGGTATTGGTGCCGAGACGCTTTGTGACGAAGTAATTAGTCACGTAGCCAGCGAAGGCGATGACGACCATGACGGGACCTTGTTTCCATTTCCCCTGGTTGATGATCAGGAGGCAGATGGAGAAGGCGATGACGAAGGGGAAGCGAGCGACGTAGGGATTTGGGAATCCCAGGACGGGGGGACAGGTTGTATTGGAGGTTGCGGAGCGGTCGATGAGGCCGTAGATTGTTGTTCCGACGGTGATGCCGTAGCCGAGGAAGAGGGAGTAGATGATTGCGTAGACCATTCGGATGGAGCCGGGGACGATTTTCTGGGATTGGAGCTCTAGACTGCTGCAGAGGACGGTGTAGCCGGGGAGGATGAGGGCGATGGAGGATTGGGCGATGGCGGAGAAGCAGAAGAGGTATTGGGTGGTGCCGTGGATGGGGGTTGTGATGCTGCCGATGGCGCGGGCGATGAAGGAGGTGAGGACGGCGGCGGTGACTTCGAAGACGTTTGTGTAGAGCATGGAACGGGGGGCGATGACATGTTGCATGATGCTTAGGAGACAGCCGTTGCAGAAGATGATGGGCATGTCGATGGGTCTGGCGCCGAAGGCGAATGGGCCTACGGTGGAGGTTGCGAGGCCGCAGACGAGCACGATGATGAGTTTGTTGTATCGGGGTTTGCGTTTGACGATGTCTTCTAGTTCTTGGATGGCTTCTTCGATGCCGATTACGTCGTGGACGACGTTCTTGTAGACGTTGTGGGTTTCGGAGAGTCGACCGAGGTCAACGCCTGGCGAGACTCGGACGAGTTTGACTTCCGCTGTTCGGGTCGAAGGGTCGTCGAAGGACATGATCATGCATCCGGGCACGTAGAGATACTGGCTGTCTACTTCGAGCACTTTGGCGGTCATTTGCATGTACTCCTCTAGGCGATGCGTGGGAGCCCCGAAGAGCATGAGGGCTTTGCATAACTGCATGATGTATCTCTCGCGGGCGATGATCTGCGCGATCTCCAGGGTGATTTGGATCTCATCTTCGAGCCGCATACTGCTCCTGCGTGATTGCTTGCTGCGTCGTTTCGAGGCCGCGGTGAGGACTTCGCTGGACACGGGCGTGCTCGCTCCACTGATGGTGGTCGTGGCGGCCAGCGTATTGGTAGGCGACATGTCCGATGGTTTCTTATACCATTTCCTCTTCCTAGGCGTCGTGGTTCCGGGGGTACTGGCCCCTAACGGGGTCTCCGTCCCGGTCTGGCTCGTAATGGACGGTGCAAACTGTGGGTTATCCAGGGCTCCGTTCAACTTCAGCAGATGCGATAGAACACCACCAGTACTACTCCGCCGTCGAGTTCCCGGACCATCCCATGTATTATTCGCATTTCCCCAGTAGTCCGGTCCCTTGTGCGGGAGCAGTTTATCGTGTCCGGGGCGATAACCAGACTGGTTATTAGACATTTCTCGAACGAGACGATGGGCTTCCGAGCTCGCTAACTCATGATCATACTTCTCCGACAGACCGTCGCCATTTCCCCCCTCCTCATGACACTCCGTGGCACGCACATCCTCTTCATCAGAAGGAAGTCGTCCCAGCCGAGTAGCCCAATCCCGTGCTTTCTCTGAGACTGCGCGTTGCAGCTGAGTGACTCGATTCCGAAACGAAGCCCCCGGCCCGGAATGAGCCGATCCATTCTCACAATCCTCCCTCTCCGTTCCACCAGACGGACTATAGAACGCGGTTCCCCGCCGGGGCCGTGCCTCGGTGATATCTACCGAGCCCCGAGAATGACCCTGCGAGCTTTCGGATTCCGTATCGGCATCGCCATATTCGTATCTCAGGTCCGCCCCGAAATGAACCCGATGACGAGACGGGGAGACGCTACTCGGGCTGCCGTTCTCTGGACTCGTCCCGGATCCCTCACCATGACGCTCCGGGATTTCGGAATTCTGGTGCTCAACACTCCGATAACTGATCAATGAACTCTGGCTTGCTCCACTCACGCGGCGGTCCTCGGTCATGAGGGTGGTGTTGGGAGGTGAAAACCCGGCACGTATTCTATAGACAGGTCGATAATATCTGCAGGGGAGAGTGTCCAGACGGATCAAGGATATGATTTTTGTATTCAAATGCAAGTGACAAACGACGCAGAAGGCGCTACGATTGAGACTGGATAGGCTTCGCAACAGATCCGCAGTTACGAATCTTTGTCAGTTCCAGGGGGGATCCATTCCATGAAATGGGACGAGTGGAAACTATCATTATAACGGACAAGATCTACTGGATGACCGCCCCAGCATAGATGGTTTGTTCTCAACCATCATACCTGCTCCCATGGATCGATCGGACGTCATATAGAATACCACCGTCGAAAGACGCCACTCACAGCCTTATCAGAGTGGATCGCGGTCGTGGGATGGAAAGAGTCTATGACGCAGAATGTGGGTCGGGAGGTCCACAGGTACGGCGATTTATCGTCCTCTTTCGATGTCGACCCCAGTTTCAAGAACCATTCGCTGCTGCTCTCCCATTGTATATTGCAGAAGAGCTTTCGGGCATTTTAGGATATACTTTGCAGTGAAGTCTGGTTTGTGGTGAAAATATTCCGGCCATGCGAAAGCTTCAAATATGGACCATGGATGGTCTAGACGTTTAACTCTTACTCATGATGCTGACAGTTCTAATCTAGAACTCTGATAGGATCAGAACAGACTTGGTGAAACGGTCATTCGTGATCTGGATATCTTGATCCCAGAACTCTCGGTGGATAGAAAAGAGAGAAAACATTCACTGGTGAGCTCGTAACTGGCTGTACGTCAGCTGATCTAGGGCTAATCACATTACCAATAGTTTCATAGTTGGAAATTATCTTGTCTTTCCAAATACAGGCTTTGAAGATGATTAGTCTTGTGAATGTAGAATCATTCTCTTGGCACTCTGCCGAACAACTCTCTGGAATCAGGCCGAGTAAGATATTAGTGGATTTCTCTGGTTGTACGACTTGATAAGTAAGGGGAGGAGACGAAGGGGAAGAGCAAGAACTCGTACATCTACGATGTGCCTAATTCTATAAAAGTTGGACAATGGTTTGTATATTTGAAATCAATTAAAAGAATAGATGAGGACGCCGTTGATCGGATTATTCATTTGTTTATAAGACTTCGAAAGTACTAGTAGACTGTCGATATATTTATGAGTTACGGAGTACAAGGCTTATTATTATATGCATACTGCGAATAGTGTCACTGCACTTGCTGCAACTTTATATTTAGTAATATATTAGTATTCAAATAAGCATTAGTATATATATTTAAAGTTTTAAAAGATTTGAGAATAAATGAAGATTCGTGATAGTAAGACTATAGTGGCCTGAGAGTCGAGTCTAGAGAATTTATACAACGCCGATTAGTAGTAGACTCAAATGTATATCATTTTCTACAGAGTACTCTTGATGAGCTTTCTGAAAATTTCGACCTCGGCCCTCGGAGTAGAGAATCGAATGATCTTAGTAAAAATCGAGTCTTACCACCGCGGAGTTGTCTGTGTCCCTGAAGTTCTCGTACCAGTTGGACTCATTTTATATGTTGAAGCCACCACAAAAGAAGTTAAAAAAGCCACGATCGCCATTCAAAACTCAAGTTTCCACCTCAAGCGATCTTCCCCCCGTCTTGAATCTTCCCAACTGAATCGCAGATGTTACTACGACTTTACCAGAGACTACGAGGCTGGAATCCCTCCGATCCCTGTCTCTACGTCTTTCCCTTTTCCATGTCTTCCATTATGGTCCAGTTCACAGTCGCCCTCGCACTGCGCGACAAATCGCATTCGTCGCGGAAACTGGCAAGAATGAACTATCGGCTAGTAAATCTACACCGGAATGAAAACCTGGAGGAGGGGTATCTTAGGCACGTCAATCCCAGGGGAAAGGTAAGAAGAAAAATAGCCGGAGTTGTATACATTTCGCGATCAGGGGCCAAGCGAACCAGACAAAAGCAGAAACTCATCTTCTTGACAATGCAGGTCCCTGCGTTAACGGCGAGATCACTTCCAGTCCCGCTGACCGACAGCTTGTCCATCTCATATTGGCTCTGTGAGCAGCAGCCAAGCTTGATCCCGGAGACCCATCGGAGAACCATACAACGTCTACTTTCCCAACTGCATCGCATTCAAGCGGACAACAATCCAAACCCAGCAGTGGATGACCTTCTAGCGCGAGAGGACATTACGGCTGAGCATCGGCGCGCTCTAGTGTTTAAACGGGACTGGTGAGTTCGACTCGGTCCCCTCTGAGCTGCCTCAGTTTATACTAACCGGGTGGGCGTGTCAGTGAGAGAAAGCACAAGGAACCCGATTTAGATAGTGATGAAGAACACATGACGGACCGAGCAAGATGTCTCTTCTCCGATGTCTGGAATGAATATAACAGCTTTAACCACGGTGGGATGTGGATATTTGGGGACGAGACGGGTCCGACAGTGCTGGATGCCCACGTTGTGGCATTTATAGCGCGACTGATCGACATCCACTTAGAGGAATTGGTCCCGCTCCAGTTGCTCTCGTATGCGAAATTGATCATAGGGTTGCCGGAATGGGATGCAGTCATGCGAGGGATGCCGACAGTCTGGAATCCTTCCCTGGGTGCTGTAGATCAAGTATGGACGTAATTCAGAGGGTGCCTCTTGCGGAGACCAACTCATGGTATCTGCCATTGTCCCCAAGATATAACGTACTTGGAATCTGAAATGTAGAAAGAGTGATTCACCGATCAAGCTCCCAACGGTACACCTTCCAGGTTCTCATAATAGCGTCCGTCCAAGCCCGCTTGCGTTCGAGCTTCCGCGTTGAAAGGCTCCTTAATATTGCCCCGGAAGTATTTGCGTACATTACTGCGAAAAACCTGGACCGGGTCAGTTCCTTCCTCCTGGCAGATCCAGGTCAGCCACCTGTGGCCGGTGGTAACGTGAGTGATCTCATCGTTGTGGATAACTTCTAGGCACTCAACACTCTCGGCATCACCAGCCTTGCGGAACTTCCCGATCGTCATGGGATTGACATCAAGGCCTCGGGCTTCGTGGACCAGCGCAATAATACTGATCCGTGCCCGGAGATCATGAGCGGTGATGGTAGCAGACTCCCAAAGACCGTGATGAACGGGGAGAGCGCCAAAGTAGGAACCCATTTCTTCCATACGAGCGCGGAGTAACGAGAAGTGTTTGGCTTCATCGTTGGCGACCTTCAACCAGTCGTGAAAAAAAGCCCGTGGCAGTTCCTGTGAGAAGCCCTGTGATGCCGGGTCCGTTTGAAACGTCGCAAAGCGGATGCAGATATCGATTGCAAGATCAATGGCCCAAAGCTCAATGTTTGCCAGGGCATGCAGCATGGAGATTCTACTTTTCAAAGTACCACCTTTTCCGGCCTTCGGGATGGCCCAGGGCTTCACTTCCGACAGCCCTTCCCGCGGAGGTTGCGCGGGAGGTGAAACCGTTCCTCTTCCCAGAGGCATTGGAGAAGATGATGCTTCCTTCTCGAGGAAGATGGAGAATAGATGAGCAGTCAGTTCGATCTTGTGTTCCGGGTTGGATGTATTCAGAATGTGAGCACACCAGTCACACACGGTGGCATTTTCATCCAGATATTTCACCGGGCCTGACTCGGCCTGGTGAGCTGGTGAAACCTCTTGTCTCGGTGTGGATCCGCGACTATCTTTCTTCTTTTTGAACTTCTCACTGACAGGTTCCAGTTGAACCAGGGAAACATCACAGCCCTCCGCTGAGTTGTATACCAGGGTCACGTATTCGCCGCGGACATTGACTGGGAACGTGCAAGCCTTTATACCAACACTCGATTCACCAGTCTCCACATTGAAATCATACGCATGCCAGGGGCACGAGACGACATACGCTGAATCTTCAATCTCCACTAGGGAGTCTTGCATCGGACCGCCCGCATGAGGGCATTCGGCTTCCATCGCATAATAGATCCATCCGTCATCAGTTTCATTGGCCGCCCGATGTACTCCCTCCGGCTGCTTTGACGGGTCCATTACGGGCAGGCGAAACAACACCAGGCGCTTCTTGTCGGAGAGGTGGATGACATATCGCGCCTGCTTGATTTCCGACAGCCGGCCAAGTTGAATTATCGCCATGTTGTAAATACCCAAACTGAGGGACAGTGGTCGAGGGGAGCATCCGTGAATCTCCTTGAATTGTGCGTTGCTACGCTTTTGGCGGGGTCACGTGGGGGTGGTGTGGATTTTATCAAACCATATTTGAAGTTTTTCTTACTGTACCCTGTCTTTCTCCCTATGATGACAATAAACTGAAATTTATTTCACCAATTCTCCGATGTGGTGTAATGGCTAACATCGCTGTCTCTCACACAGCAGCTCGGGGTTCGATTCCCCGCATCGGAAGTATTTCTTTTGCTTTTTTTTTTTCACCTTTTCCCCTTTTTAACCTTTTGGTACTCCGTAGATCCACCTCTGGTAGTGGGTCTCGCATCATTTCTTTTGGATGAACCAAGTCTTGCTCTCTAGGTATGACTCTGGACCTACTCCGTACTCCGTACTCCGTGCCTAGATCCATACTACATACAGACCATGTCCCCATTAGTACGGAGTACGGAATAGTGAATCTCCGTATCATGATGCGGGGCAGTCGGAGGTAGGCGAATAGGCGGTCTTATCACGGGTTTATGAGTCGTAACTCCGGTCATCCAGGGACGGACGCCGCGGATACCGGAATGCCGCGGGCACCCGAAGTCCCTTTGCCCCATATTGCCATACAATTCCAGCTACGGAGTACAAAATCTAAACCCCTCCTGTCTGTTGCCTGAATCCTACCACCCCGCCTCTTGAACACTAGGCTAGCTAACCTCTCTACCTAAGACCTCTAAATCCAAGCTATCAATTAGGCTTTCGGAATCTAAATAGCAAGAAAGCAACCTCAACCGGAACTAAAATCTATCCGGAGGTGATGGTTATTAAAATAGTTTTAAAGAGCTAATACACGAGCTACTACGGAGTAGTGACTACACCGTACCAGACGTGAGGGTCTACGTACAGCACGGAGTACGGAGTACAACAACAATAACCCCTCTATGATCTCATGACCACCGGGCCGATCCCAGCCGGGAATCGGGATCGTCCTGCCTCCGAGTTATATAAGGCTTGCTTCTTTCCCACAGCAATGATGAGTTCCAACTGACAGCCAGCTCTCTCTGAATTATCGTCTCTCTGTCATCCCAACTTCCTACCAACAAAACCTAGCAAGATGGTCAACGTCGCGATTGCCGGAGGCACCGGGGGTGTAGGAAGAACCATCCTGGAGACACTGCAGCCCTCCACCAAACATCGGGCATTTGTCCTTTCCCGACAGGTACGTTGTGTCACAGGTCGGCGAAAACAAAAGGGCTTAGAAGTGACATCAAATAGGAGTCGAAAGAGAACCCCAATGCCATCGCGGTTGACTACAACGACATCGACGGGCTTGTTTCCGTGTTCGAAAAGAACGACATTCATACCGTGATCTGCGCGTTCGCTGTGGAGGGTGACTCGCTTGGAACATCTCAGATGAACCTGATCAAGGCTGCCACACGGTCGCAGTCCACAAAGCGGTTCATCCCCACCGGATACGCCATTCCCTACCCCAAGGAGTGAGTTTCCCTCGCGTGGATGCCGGGATCCCGATACTGATGTGGAATAGAGCCCTGCAGAATCTCCCCCAACTGAAGGACCATTTCGTGGCGCTCGACGAGCTTCGCAACTCCGGACTGGAGTGGACCATCTTCTACAACGGTATCTTCCTCGATTACTATGGAACACCGGCCCTGAAGTCGTACCTGAAGCCCAACGTCTTTGTGCTTGATATCGCCAACAAGGTCGCCGCCATTCCCGGAGATGGCAACGTCCCCGTCACATTCACCTACACATTTGATCTGGCCAAGTTCGTGGTTGCAGCACTGGACCTGGAGCGGTGGGAACAAGAGACCCGTGTCGTCGGAGAGGAATTGACATGGAATCAGTTCCTCGCGCTGGCCGAGGAGGTTCTGGGTAGGTGTCCGACCGTGACATGAGTCCTTGCGCGTCGCATTCACTCTGAGCGTGCTAACCGACTGGGTAGAAACCAAATTCGAAGTGCATTACGATACCGTGGAGAAGTTGAAGAGGCTGGAGATCACCGAGTTGCCAGGCCACAAGGCCTTGTACACCCATTTCCCCAAGGCACCGTTCCAGCAGTTCATGTCGATCTTCGAGTACTTTACTACTGACGGTAGCTCCCATGTTCAGAGAGCGGGCAGCTTGAACGAGCGCTTCCCCGAACTCACGCTCCTCTCCGCCAGGGAGTTGCTTGAGAAGTATTGGAAGGGAAAATGAACCAGCATGTAAATTAATTCATCTCAACTCGGGTCTGGTGCGGGGTTGAAATTCTGAACTTGAAGTTTGAATGCAACCCGCCGACCCCGCTATCTATATCTCTATAAATTATACATACATACATATATAAACATATAAATACAATGACTCTATGAATCTTTGAAAAGAAATGAAGAACACCCAATATTTTTAGTCATGTGATATTGCTAAGAACCCCTCGGGTTCCCCGACCTGGAGTAGGTTTTGACCTCTGAACCCGAACCACTCTAACAATAACATGATAACCACTCAATTCTAAGTTGTCTAACCTCGCTGTGACAATCATGATTTCATAAAACTGCATAGGATGGATGATCGTACAATGCCCTACTTACGGACCTCTCCGTAGCGTGGAGCGCTCATGGAGTAAAACAGGTTTCCGGCCACCATCTCGAGCACCGCGCATGCATACTTCAGTTGGGTTTCATTGAGAGAGTCCGAATCCCTGAGTCGGGTGAGTTCCTTGCCCAGTTGGCCTTCCAATTCCGCCAACAGCTGCAGAGCGACCGATTTGGCCGTGCTTGGTTCCACGGAGAGAGACTCTCCCAGGTAGTGAACGGTGTTGACGATGAAGGTACAACGTCCGGTTTCAAAATCTCTCTTTTCCTTTTCATAGGAATAGAAGTCATTGACAAGAATGACATGGTCCACCGCAAGCGCAAGGAACGGGCGCAGATCGTCATTTTCCGCCGTGGAGAGCCTCGTTTCGTTGGCAAATCGCACAAATGCTAAGATGGCCCTTCCCCGTTATCAGTTCACAACGGCCCCAGAAAACAGTCCGAGAAGGGTGTCAACATACGGGGCCGCTATATCAACCGTGCGGTAGTCCAAGAAATCTCTCAGCCCCGTGAAAGATGTTCTCGGCGTCTGGCGCATGGCGTCGAACCAATACAACATGCATTGCATGAGCTCTCTCCCGAGGTCGGGGTCTTCCTCGATCAGCTCAGCGGCGTGCAGCGAAGTTGCAGATGGACGAATACTGCTATCCCGAATGATTTCAGACCATTGAGCGGTCCCTTCGTCGATGGCCGTATATCCCTACCGGCAGTCAGCGAATGGGATGACGCAGTGTGACAAGAGAGATCATCATCTACCGCTTGTTCCGGATGTGTTTCTACAACGTCTGGGTGAAGACTCTCATTAGCAAGCCAATTTCTCTCGCAGCGCCTGTATCCGTTGTCATATTATACCATCATGTAGCCAAAAGGCGAGAAGGGACTTGACGAGGAGACGCATCCTGTTCTTGCTGGCGCCCGGATTCATGTATATGCCCGCGTTGGTTGCATTTTCAACCGCCCGAAGCCCTTTGACGGAAAGTTTATCAGGATCCTCGCTCACAAATAAACCGCTGGGAAGTTTTCTGTCGTCGTCCGAGCTGAATCGGCGAAGCTCCAGCAGCAGCTCTTTGCCCGCTTCTAGACCGGCTTCCCAGTGTCGGCACTGACGCGCGACCGGAAACGAGGTGGGCCATGGGGTTCCCAGCCAGGAGGGTTTGATTTCAATGGAATTCTGGTAATTCAAGGGACCATTCTTTCGCAGAAAGGAGAAGGCTCCGATCTTCGGATAGAGAAAGCGGAACTCTGGATGTGGGTTGTATGTGCAAAGAATTGGTTTCAGCAATGGAAGCCCCGAAGTGGTGAAAGCGGCCATGGTATTTCCAGACTCTTGAGCAGCCGGCAAGAAATCCTGGAGACGAAATTGCTCACTCTTTTCAGGGCGCAACGCCATTTCTATGGCGAAGCGGGGTACTCATCTAATGGAGAGGAGAGGCGCCCAACGTGCTACCACGGCTGTTATCTGCGCTGCTCACTCGATATTTTTAGATCGTGTTGGACAAAGACGGGCTTATCTTTCTTCGTGGTAGGGCTGTCGGAGGGCCGCTGATAGTCAAATTTAGGTGGATAAGATCATTCTTTTGGGTTACACTCGTGTCGCACATTCGATTCTAGAATATCGAAGTTAGTCGTTGAGGCATCTTTAGCGTCATGCAGTCAAACCCCCTAAAACACTAGCATGGCTGTGCTGTACAGCCTTAATTCGCCGTATCACTCTGCATTAACGTCCAAAAGAAAGATCCGAGCACATCAAAAACCACCTGCATGAGAACAGATTGGGCAGGAGGGGCAGGTCCCTCCTTCTCCTGTGGATCAATTTTCTGGATCTGGAGAGGGGAATATAATAAGGTAAGACTTTCAAAACAACGTCTATCCTATCCGGACCCGTAGATTGACCACTGACTCCTCTATCCATGGCGATCGGTGGCGAAACAAAGAATTGGATGATATGTTCACCGCTTCTCCCCAATGATCATCAACGCTGAAATCGATCGATATGATGGAGAAAATGCCGGGATGACTCTCTGACCCTCTCCCAGGGCAGACAAAGGATGTATCCGGCTTGCTCGGAAGTTGGACTTCTCGAGAAATCGAATCGACCATACCATGCGCAGTAAGATCCGGTGCGTTTGCTGATCACATTCGCTAGATTATCGAAGCTTCTCTGCCTTGTTTTCAGTGTCTACGGCTTTGCAAGATGTCACAGTCGGTTCTTGACGGCTGTTTGTTTCTCTCAACCCACTCCTCCCTTAGGGTTAACAGACCCCGATGAGCGGATGCGTCAGGATCCCCAGGACGTCGGACAACTCATGGCCTGATATTTCGTGTTGTCTCATTCTACCTGCGAACAAAGAGACTTTAGATGAGTAAGATTTGATCAATCTTCCACGAAATAAACAATAATCATTGCGACCAAAGATGCTCCGAGTGGAGACCAGTCAGGGCGATGGCTTGGGACTCGCATGAACTATAATTTACAATGCATCGTACTTCTTATCATGAGATCCATTCTCTTTGTATTCCTCTGAATCAATGACCCAAGCCATCTGCACAAAGTCGAATTTGGCAATCTCATCGAAGCCGTTTGGGATAATAACAATAATAATACCACTGGATATAAGCACGACCCTGCGCATATGCTGTAGGAATTGCGTCTGAGAGCCCCACCCCTTGTTGAATCGATAATCGCGCATGCGATTTATCGACCGACGTTTATAGTACGGAGTATATCTGGAAGAATCGAGATTGGTTTTCGATGTCGGTAACCGTGGGAGTGCAGGTACATACATACATCACTATTCCCAGGGACGGAGGCATACAAAAGTTTTGACCGAACACCA
Source organism: Aspergillus coremiiformis (assembly GCA_009193565.1). Classification (NCBI taxonomy): domain Eukaryota; kingdom Fungi; phylum Ascomycota; class Eurotiomycetes; order Eurotiales; family Aspergillaceae; genus Aspergillus; species Aspergillus coremiiformis. The sequence goes on along the minus strand of ML739135.1, from coordinate 56,574 downwards.
TTTGTATACAGACGCTGCCTTAGTAGTAACACATCTCTGACTGAGTACTATGTATTTTTTGATCAAAATATAGATTTCTATAGAATATACATCATTATTTCAGGATCTATTTCCTATATTTTTTTAGTAATTTGACTCTTACCCAGCTGACCTGTCGACCTGCCTGTCTATCTGGGCCTACTAGTAGTAGATCAAAGTAACTTAGTATACTGAATAAGCCATTTAACTAGACTTTGTAGAATAGACCAGCGGTAGGCTCTTATGCATTATTAATTCTCACATAACTTCAATTACTAAACCAGTTGTCAGTCAGCATACACATAGTAAACCCTATATTCCTAGCACTCAGTCAAAACCTTCAGTGCACACCTCCACACTACTACTAATACTCTAGTATCATGATAGATTATATCAGCACTAACAAAACATCACAAAGCAACTCACCCACTCTGCAAAGAGTACAGAGTACCCATCACGCAAATCACACCCCGAATCAACCACCCCAACCACCAGCAAAAAAACAAGCACGCCCATTTTCCTTCGCATACCGCGGCACCAAGATAGAGTCTCCACCACGTTGACCGACAGGGATAATCGAGAAAGAGATCAACAGGGAAAATCCCCGAGTTGTCATGCCAATAGGGATGTACTTATCGGTTAAGCTCGTTAAAGTTATTTCATAAAGCCTTTGCTTTTTTCCCGGAGCGCTCGGCTTTGGTCGATGTTATCACATTTGTCGCGAAATCTGCTTATCTTTCCCTACCCTAATCGGGAATGGGAATGCAAAGCACGTACATGAAGCGCTGGGCTTTGGCCTGTCACAAAGTGATGGCAGGGGTTGGGTGATTAAGGTCGTTTTTACTACGGAGTACTCCGAGTAGTATGAGTGTTCTTTGGTTGAATTGGGGATGTGGGATCATGTTTAGGTAATTTTTTTACTAATTATTCAGTTGAAGTATGATGGGGCTACGGTGGATACTTATATAGAAGGTCATGTCTGATCATGTCATTACTGGAAGGTATTCTTGCGAATCATCTCGATTGTACTCCGTAGATTGTATGTACATACACGCAGGATGTCTCAGTAGCTTATACGGAGTATCTCCTCGTTCAAGGTGAAGGGACCTACGACGTCCCATAAGATGACTTGGTCACGGCGTCTCCAACCAACGCCAAGTCCTGGATCGCAGCCAAGCCATACTGTGCAGCTTCATTCGTTGAAATCCATGGAGCTTCATCCACAGGCGTGAGCACAGCGCTTCCATTCACACGACCGGAGACCCATGGCTGATCGGCCGTCAACCCGTCCCTATTGATATAGAACTCCTTCCATGCGCGCTCTGCGACGGTGTCGTTGTTGCGATGCTTTGCGTAATAGGCCGTCAAGCGGGAGTGGCCCTGTACCAGATTGAGCCTTCCAAAAGCGTCCCCGTAGCGGGCGTTCTGCTCCTCCCGGGTGGCACCGTAGTAGTAGCAGTAGTCCAGCCAGGCACTTTCCAGACCGTCCGGTGCATCATCCCCCCAGTATTCGAGTAACTCGGAAACCACCTCCGGGAGCCCGAACACCGCGCTCAAGTGCGAGACGGAAACACGGCCCTGATTGTCCGGGTCGGTGGGAGGTGGAAGCAGGGTCCCGTTGGTGATCGCGTACAGTCCTTCTCCGGTCACGAAACCGTTCTTCAACCGGGCGATTCCCTGCGCCGTACCCGTCAGCTTTCTCTTGGCTTCTTGCCAACGAGGACCGCGTCGCTCCCATTCGATCAGCCAACCGGCCGCCAGACCGGCCCAATCGGTTCCAAGGGAAAACGCAACGGGTTTGCCAGGTTCCGGCGTCCAACCGTCTCCCCGGACTTTCCGTCGCGGGTCCAAGATGCCGTACGTTTTATCGGCGTCCAGTGCTTCCTCCAGCAGCTCTCCCACTCGCTCATCGCCGCCAGACAAGTAGTAGAAGTATTTCCGATACTGCGGTTGGGTGATGCGCACTTGCTTGGCGCTGTCGGCGAAGTGTTGAACCCCATGTCGAGTTCCCAGACCCTTCCAGTCGCCGATGTGATAGACGTCCACTTCTCCGGTATGACGGGTCAAGGCCTCGGCAAAGCGGTACACATCAGCCCGTCCGGTCCGTAGGAAGTACTGCCAGAAGAACAAGTCCGGCGACAACTCCGAGTTATCCCAGGCATAGCCACCGATGTCATAGCGCCAGGTATGTCGGTCTTCGTCGTAGGTGTGCATGATATCCCCGTGGTCCAGGAAGCCATACCAGCGATGATCTTCCACCTGGCCCTGGTAAAACCTCACCAGGAAATCGAGGTGGTTTTCGATGGTCGTCGACTTCGGATTCGAGGTATCGGGCAGGGCCCAGTAGGATCCGGCGGCCTTTGTGTCCTTGATATACGCCGGCTCCGCCACCAGAACGGGGGGCTCATCGATATACTTGCTGGCAAGGGCCAGGTCATCGGTTGCAGGAGTGGCATCGAAGGCTTGCAAGAAGATTTCATTGGTTCGCGCAATGCCATAAGGCGTATTAAACCCCGGCTCGTAATCTTCATAGGTGATTTCCAGCGCATCCAGCTGTTTTTCATAGGTATCCAGACCCAGGCCATCGTGGTATGGCCTGAGATCCAACGGGGCGGCTTCGGGACTATACAGCCAAAGAGTGATTCGACCCTTGCTGGCACCTGCGTTGGAGATATCGATCCCTGTTGGGTACTTCTTCCAGAAGTCACGCAAGCCAACCGCGAGTCCACCGTGCGTAGCACCTCCCAGATAGGCGAGTCCGGAAGACCGCGTGCCAGCCGGGATATTGATCCATGCCTGGCCGGGTTTGGTTCGTTTCTTGAGGGTAAACCCGTCCGGCGACAGTTGGCTAAGCCGGTAATCATTCCACACCGGGATCCACTGCAGGCGCGACGAAACCCTTTCATCCCATGTGCTGACATTCGGGGTGGCCTTGCCTTCATACTGTGCGGACCGGACTTCCTCCCCCGGATCTCGACGCAGGCCGGTGATGCCCTGAGCGGCTTCATGGAGATAACCACCGTCCACGCCGGGGAGTCGAATGTGGCGGTTATAGAACTCCTCGCCGTCCAGAGGCACGTCGAATTGGAGACCAAGGCCCGTAACGAAGTCTTCCTCCGGCTTTCCATCGAAGAGAATGGTGTGAACCAGCCTGATCGAATCCGAGTTGGCATAGAGATAGAACCGCAGGACGAAGGGAAGCCAATCGTCACGGTCGCCCTTGTCGACGACCTGGTGCTTTCCGCGGACAGTGACCAAAGCACGAACGGAATTGTCACTGCTCACGGAAACGTCTAGAATATTACTTTGGAAATTCAAGTAATCGATCGAGGTGTTCGCCCGAGCGAACGCATCCTCAGCCACACCGGACTGGGTGTGGAGCACTAACTTGCCATTTTCCCCAACGACCTTCCCACTCGATGTCGTGATAGAACCCACCACGCTATTGCCTTGTTTCGGGAAAGAGATCGTTAATTTCCCCGTATCGACACTGATCCCGTCCGCAGTATCGACCACGGTCAATCCCGACGGTCCATCGGAAGGATTGGACGGCGAAGAAGCCGAGGCGCTGACGCGATATTCTCCCTCGATGGTGTCAAGTGGTGGGATCGCGTGGCCGGTCCATTTGATGGACCCATCACGCCAGTACCCAGTGACCCAGGATTGGAGGGGGATTTGCTCCGAGTCCTTCGACTGTCCGGAAATGGTGAAAGTGGTGTCGTTGAACCTGTACTCTCCCTGCGGCCAGGGGAGGCCGAATGTGGTTCCCGTATGGTGTTCTGGGGCTTCGCCGAGCCAGTTTATCTTGATCGGTCCTGAGAATGCTGTGTCCGCCATGGCTGCGAGAGCGATCCAGAAAGATAGTCGTCGCATGGTGAGAATGAAGCGAGGCGAACGGGGTTTTAACTCTCTAGTGAGCTCGCTGGAGTCGGCTTCCACGAAGAGGGGGTAAATGGCGTGATTTATATACTCAGGCATGAAATCGCAATGCGGATCTATGCTGATACCAAGCACCTAATCGAATATGTTCATCTCCGTAGCCCAATGGAAGGATGATGGGAGTTTCAGGTCAGCGACGCAACTCGACCTCGTTTCGGACCTGACGGGATCGCGACATCTATTGCGAGGAAGCGAGCGAACCGATGATCGCACATTCTTCTATGATACGGCATGATTGATGGGATTGCGTTATCATTCTCCGAATTCAAATTGCGTTCCTTTTCTCCGGTCTAGCGACAGCTTCTGGTTAGCTGGTGGGTGGTTTCTCTCCGGGCTTTCTCGCGTCACTCACTGCTGGCATAATTCAGACTGATTATCACGCCAAATCAGTGAGAGAGTATTGGGACCTCAGAGACATTTGAGAAACGGATACCGACGAGGAACGGAGGACAAGCCTGTGCTAGTCTCCTTGGCTATAAAGTAGTATCCCCTGGGGATACACGGTGACTTTGCCCTCAAACACACTCCATGCATTCACCATCTTTATAGTCGTATTCAATTTGAAAACAAAACATGTAAGGGGGCTTTGATCCATGGTTCTGATGCTGGGGATCCAACCAGGCGTATTCCCAAGCCATCTTATACCAACTCCCCTCTATATTCACTTGAGAACCAACAGCTTTGGTAGGGCTAGCGGCAATTCTTTGTTTATGAGCCTGTTCCAGTTCTGTTTCTAAGCAATCAGCAATTCAAGCAACCCCATGATTTCTCGTCAATCCGCTACAGGTCTGATCAGCTCTTTGAACCGACTTGGAGCACCGAGGATAATGATATCTTTCTCTTCCATGCTATGATGAGCAATAACGCAACCTTTCACCATGAACCCAACAACAGCAAATGAAGGTACGATTCGATACTTCAACAGCATGATGAAGCGTATCGCAGATGAAATGCACGACAAGACCGGTGCCTTTGAGATCAACACTCCCAGCGCAAACGGGCCTAACATCCTAGATTTGTGTGCGGCACCCGGTAGATTTCTGGAAAAGGCGCTGAGAGTACACCCCGGATCTCGTGGTCTGGGCTTCACCTTAGATCCGGCAGTGGGCGGGCACAATCCTACCTTGCCGAATGACCTCAATGTCCGATTGAAATTCCTCGATATCACCATGCTAGCTGCGGACATGGGGGTCGCGCACTCCGAGATTCCAGCAAAGCACCCGGACGCGACCAACTTCCTGCCCAGACAACTGGCGCAAGAAGAATCCTTTGACCTTGTCATCTGCGATGGACAGGTCCTTCGACAGCATCCGCGAGCCTCTTATCGCGAAGACCGGGAAGCGTGCAGACTGCTGACCTACATGGTCGCTAAGCATATTCAGCGCCATCATCCTGCGGCTCTCCTTGCTGTGGAAACGTGGAAGCGCAGATGGAGAGCAGCCACATTCGGCACTGACGATGTCTACTCGCAAGTACGTCTTCATGGCGATGCGGATGTTGACGTGATTCTCGATGAGTTCGGGTGGCAGCTCATTAGGCTGGGAAGGGAAATATGGAATATTCAGGCGCAGGCCTTGTCGGAAGCACCATTTATTAAGAGATGGAAGTGAGGGACTGGAGACTTGCGTTTCAAGGTAGTTTACTTGTAAATGTCGTTCAGAGAATCGAAAAGGTACTTGGACGGGGAGACATGGCTATTGTGCTCTTGTACAACTTGATCAGCTTTGAACCTCTTTCTTCTCTACCTAATCCGGTTTTTGATAATGAGGATTGATATCAAGAAATACAACCCAGGGAATTCAACTACAGTTGGTATAATATAGCATGGGCGACTTGAATATCATCGTGAGTACATCGACAGCACAAACTCAAAAGCTGATTCATTTCTTATACACTGGACATACCACTGGAGGAATTCAAACAGTATCCTTCTAGTCCTTCTTCATTGATTTCTCTTCCAAGACCAAGGAGATAGTATTCAAAGTTCAAAATTCTCGGGCTGTGCCTGCGGTGCGTTGCCTTTCTGGTATTCATGCATCAAGATTTGGGCCTGCAGGTCTCTCTGCGGCCGTTGTCGCCATTGGTAGTCTCGTTTGTCCTGCAGGTGTTCTTGCCAGGGCCATTGAGGTTCCTGTTCCATTCGCTCTTCCTCCTGGATTATCGTCAGATAACTCTCGAAGGTCTGGAATTCCTCCCTCCGGTCGTCCACGGTGTCATGATAGATCTGGTTAACCACGGTAAACTGGTTTCGAAACTCCGGGAGAGGATGTTCGGCAAGAGGCGAATGATGAAGATTCTGCGCAATGCGCTCTATAATCTCCTCGTAGCTCTTCAGCGTCTCGATGTCGATCATCATATCTAACTGGAATACGGCGTCCTTCCGGCACATTTCGATCAGCTCTTCGCCCTCGAGGTCTTGTAGGGCCCACACTTTGAAAATTGCCCCGATGAACTGGTCCTCACTGTCTAGACCGGGTGGGATGGGGTCTTTCTCGAGGACTTGGAAATCTAATTCATATCGGGGGTCATTGGCGAGGGCGTCTCTGAGGACTTGCAATTTGCCGAGATGCGAGTCTGACTCCCTGTATTGTGGAATCCAAACGTAGCGGTGTTTGATCCCCAGGTCTCTTTCGAGGGATGAACGGGGTTCAGCTTCTGCGTTTGAGGCGTGTCGAGAGTGACTGGAAGACATGGTTGGAAAGCGAGAATAGATTGCAGGTCAAGCAGTGAAAGGCTGATGGATGGTTGCATGGTGGAGGACCCAGAAACTATCCAATTCAATTTATACCATTCTCTGAGAGGACATTCTATCTTTCACCCTGGTAGACACAGGAATAATCCATTGATATGTATGACACTCAAAGGATGGTCCAGGAAATATCATAACGAGTGAAGGTGAAACTCCAACATCCGTACCACAGCTTTTCCCTACATGCGACAGCATTCTTCAATGGCCGGTTCTCTCAGATGACGAAGCGTCTTGGTGCGCTGTTAGGTCTGGTAGAGAACAGCTCTCGCCTTGGAACCGGCATTGGCCATTTCCCACAAAGGAAGTGACCGTCCAAAGACAGAATCTTGCTGTATTGCACAGTCACAGCTGGAGGAACCTACAGTCGGAAGCATGCGTCGTTGTGAATGCAGTAGCCCTCGTGGGGATCTTTCCGGGTGCATATAGCTTGTTGGTAATTGTGGAAACAGCCGATATCTGAATCAAGTGGTGGAACTTGGTGGATGCAGGTTGTTGCAACCAGAAGACTGCCATATGCCGGAATCATTGCCAGGCAGCCAGCTCGCCTCCCGGAGGACATCGTAGACTATGGTTCTTCAACCCTTCCCTTCTCTTTGATGACTGCAATATAGCGAGGGACTGAGTTACCTGTGAAGTCTCCGTACCGGACTTCACCTGGCTTCCAGAATCCCCCACGGAATATGAACCCAGATGGTAGATACCAGGTGTCTTGATATGAAGAGCTTTCTGAAGGGGGAAACCATTCCCCATCACAAGACGCAGAGCCCCTATAAGCGTCGTCAAGACCCCATGTCGCAGCATCCGCCAAGTATCCTACTTGCCAGATAATCGACGCCACGACGGATAAATCTCTTGATGTGACCTTGAACGAAGGATACGGGTACCTACAACAGCCATACCACGTTGCACGATGTGCGCGGGTTTCCTTCGGCACGATTGCGGCGGAATATTATTCTCTGCTGAAGCGCAGAGACCTCTCTGCTGTGCATCGCTGCTCTGGATATCATATGGATATTGTAAAGGGAACAAGGCAGACCGGTCTCTGTACCGACACCCTCGTCAACCACAGATGTTCGGACCAAGGGGCTGAGAAAGGACAACAACTTGGTACCCTCAGTGAAACGACCGTAGGGGAGAGAAGAATGGTTTCGCTGCAAAGCGAACAAAGATGGTATTTCAAATCCCAACACACAAAGATCGCAGCCATGCTATATTTCTTCCGTGCGTTATCCATCGTCGGTTCTCAGTTAACGTCGTGGACATGCCACCGGCTAGCTTCAGTCCACCGGCTACCTTCAGTCGTCTTTGAGCTTTTCTCATATTGGAACTCCAGCGTCTGAACTAACGAATCTGTCTGTATATGTAGGCTCTTGGGTGTCGCGAGTGACTGGCCATGGTGATACGCGTGGCTGTACCACCAACACCCTGTTCCATGAAGCGCTGAACTAGTTTTCTTTGCTCTCGTCAGATCACAGTCCAGTGGATAAAGCCGCTTTATATGACTTAGTGACTAAATTGGGTGATTCGGTGGCCGACAGAGGATACAGTATTCATCATCACGCGAGAGGAGTTGCTTGGTTTGGCCTTTATACAAGAGTCGACGAGATCCCCGAGCCCGTCAGATAAATCTGTCGGCATCCCAACTGGAAGAATCGGGAATCCATTCAAATGATAACACCGCCATGAGAGATACGCTCCAAAATGCCCATCACAGCTCTCTCAGCCCCCTCTGTCCACCAGAATCACACCCTCTACACGAATGATCGGACACGTCTGATGTCCGGGCACTTTTGGTGGTCTCGCGCCATCTCCTGTTCCCGGGTGGTTTCTATCCCATGTTGGCTAGAATGCGTGGATGTACTCCGTACAACATCACGGATGATTGTGTAAGTCAGGTTAGAGTTATATTAGCTCACAGAAATCGCAATTACTGGTTCACTGATGTCGTTGTCAAACCGCTAGGGTTACAGCTGCCTCGTCTTCCGAAACACTTGAGCCGGCGATATGAAACTTGCCCTGATGGCATGTGCACAAAGCGCAACCTCTTTCGCAACATGCGGGAATTTCGTACTTCAACAAGGCCTCGGACGTGCGCCGAAGACACAAAACAGATCGCGTGGGATTGGAATACGAATAACGCGGGCGTCGTAATAAAGTACTACAGCGTACGGAATGCCTCTGCCAACGCCGCTTGATCCACAAGCACAAGCACAAGCACAAGCACAAGCACAAGCAACGCGCTGGCCACTTGGCAAAAGTTAGTAGATGAATGGGCCCTTCGACGCATCACTTCAGGGGATAGAAACACGGACCCCGAGTAGAAATTTTTCGTTCCTCATATCTTCGGCAGGGCCACGGCGTCTGCAGGACACCAAATCGAGAAACGGCAAGCCGGAGGAATGACAAAACTGGAGATCTAAGTTTGGCTCTGATGCGAATGATGCGACTGGAAGGCTGGGAGCTCTTTGGGAACCCAATCTATGCGGTGCGCTGCCATGTAACCTTCCATCGCAGGCCAGACGGGATGCCAGCCGTGCGACAGAGTCATTGACTTTGGGAGCAGTCGAGCTTCGTTGCGCAGCTCCGCCGGTAAGGCAGACATAATAATTAGGAGTTGGATAACCGAGGCGAAGGCAGGAAGGCAAGTATCATCATCGTCATCATCGTCCTCATCCAGCACGGAATGAATGCGTATTTTGGCACGCCCACTTGCCTCCAGAACCCAACCACTCCCATAAAAGACCATGCATCCATCCAGGATCCCATTAGAAATCGCCCCATCGAGAACGTGAAGACGCCAACGTCAGCCTTTACTCGGGACTGAATCGCAATCCCCACCACGCGCCCTGCACCAATGCCAAGTCCACGAAAATCGGGGCAGACGGACGATCGCCCTCTCATTTCGGCCATGGCCTACCCCGTAGAGAAGTGGCTGTCAGGCCAAGACTTCTTTTTGAGACAAAGGGCTTCTATGAATAGTAAGATGAGGACGTGACGGTCGATCCTCTAATGCGACGACGACTGGTTATTGTCTAGGGCCAGAGGAGCAAGACATGTCGACATGAAGGCTGCAAAAAAAAAAAAATAGCAGTGGAGCCGTGGATCCTGCACCTTCACGGTGAAACGTCAGTCGGCGACGAAGGACACACTGATTCGCGGCTGGAGTCTCCATCGCCCGGAGCCTGGATGTCGATCAAATTCTATCCTCCACAGGGACCGGACAAGGGGGGAAAGGATACTTAAGGGAACGGGGGTACTCTGCAGTTGGGGGGGGAAGATTCATCTAGTTGGTCAATATCCAGGAATCAGATCTCTACTAGTTACTACTCCTACTACACATCCATTATACACATCGGTCACCATGAAGTGGACTCTCCTCGCCACCCTCTTCTTCGCGACCTCCATCCTGGCCGCTCCCCAGGACGCTGGCGGCAACTCCCCCAGCGGCGGTAATGGGGGCGGTAATGGGGGCGACAACGGGGGCGGACCGCCGCCAGCCGTCCCAGACCCCGCCGGCGCCGCCGCAACCTCCCAAGCCGCCGCAGCGGGCGCCGAAGCCTCCTCCCTGGCCGCAGACGCCCATGCCAGTGCCTCCGCCCTGGCATCCGAAGCCAGCTCGAAGTTAACCGGCGACCAGACCACCTTAAGCGGCGGGCAGAACCAGCCCAAGTCGACAGACGCCAGTCCCTCCGGCAGCGCCTCCGCCAGCGGCAACGAACCCTCAGGCACGGGAGCCTCCAGCACGGCCGACTCATCCTCCGGCTCCGCCTCGTCGTCCTCCTCGCCCTCCTCCTCCTCCAGCAGCGGCTCTTCCTCCAGCGCCGGCGCCGGCGTCATGCCCACGCCCCTCAGCCTGGGCGCTGGCGTCGCTGGCATCGCCGGCCTCCTGGGCGTCATGGCCGCGCTGTAAACTACCATTTTCTCCTCATCCACAGTGTCGTCCACTCCGACACTATGCTACACTATACCAGTCTTTCAGCGTTATGGCAGGGTAATAGGAAATCCAGGCGTTTTGTCGCTTCGTGCCAGGGAGGAATCCATTCGTTCTGTTTTATAGGTTCTGTTTCGCAATAATTCTCGTAATTGATATCTTTACCCTGGACCCTGTACTCTGTCCTTCAATGCACGTCGCACCGTCTAGACCAGACGTTAAACTTCGCTTGAAACACCGCCCGAAACTGATCTTCCTGAAAGGGAACCTAATTTGAAATGAGACCCGAGCCCTAGATCACTGTTCTACAGTGTACGGCGAACTTCACTGGTCGGGCGATGTACGGGCAATTGACAGATGGGCTACGTGCCGTGGAAAAGACTGCGTGAAAATAGAGTGTAATTAGGATCGTAACTCGTAGAAGCAGGTCTAGGTATCATCTAAATCTAGAAGACAAAGAAAAGGAAAACGGGAAATTAAGCGGGCACGCCGCCGGTGCCGAAAAGCTCCAGCTTGATGCGGTCTTCGCTCACCCCCGCGGCGGCCAACGCCGCACGGGTGGCGGTCATGAATTGGTCGGGGCCGCAGATGTAGTATTCTGTCGTGGCGTCGTCGAGGAACAGGTCTGTGGAGCGGTCGAGCTGGGAGAGGTCGACGCGACCGACGTGGTCGTAGTCCACGCCTTGCTTCTCCGCGGGGCCGGGGTGGGTGTTGAAGAAGGTGGCGTGCAGGTTCGGGTACTTCTCGGCCAGGGACTTGATGTCCTTGGTGAAGGCGCGCGTCGCGGCGGAGCGGGCGCCGTGGATAAACTGGATCTGGCGGTGCGGCGCATCTGGGGGGGTGGAGGTGAGGGTGTTCAAGATGGAGGTCAGCGGGGTGAGACCCACGCCGGCGGCGAGGAGGACGATGGGGTTGGGGCTCGCGGCGTCGGAGAGGAAGAAGTCGCCGTAGGGGTGCGACACCTTGACGACGTCGCCTTCGTTAATGTGGGCGTGGAGGATGTTCGACACGTATCCGGGGTGGGCGTCGGCGTCGGCGCTGGCGGTGTTGACGCCGGCCTCGCGCTTGACGCTGATGCGGTAGTAATCGGACCGCGGGGCGTCACTCAGCGAGTACTGGCGACACTGGGGGAACTGCAGGGAGGGCACAAAGACTTGCACGGAGATGTACTGGCCGGGGCGGAAGGTGGGCAGCGGCGTGGCATCGACGGGCTCGAGGTAGAAGGAGGTGATCTCGGACGATTCAGGGACCTTTTTGGCGACGCGGAAGTCACGGAAATCCGTCCATCCGTCGGCCTGCTGGTACAGTTCGGCCTCGCGACCGATCATGAGGTTGGCCAGTTGCCAGTATGCGGTGGCCCAGGCGTCGAGGATCTCGGGGGTCAGCGCATCGCCCAGCACCTGGCCCATGGCCTCCAGCAGGAACTTGCCCACGATCTGGTACTGATCGGGCTGGATATAGAGCGAGGCGTGCTTGTGGCAGATCAACTCGACGGCGGGCGCCAGGGCTCCCAGGTGATCGATATGGGAGGCATAGGCGAAGAGCGCGCCGGCCAGCGCCCGGGGCTGGTGGCCGTTGACCTTGTTGACGTTGTTGAAGATGGCGTTCAATTCGGGATGGGCCGTCAGCATGTTGTTGTAGAACCGCGTGGTGATGGTCGTACCATGCTGCTGGAGGACCGGCACGGTGGCCTTAATCAGTTGAATTTGTTCCGGGGAGAGAGACGACATGATGCCAGATGAGCGGTGGTGATGGAAGTCGAGAAAGACGACGAGTTGTCGTTGCTCCATCGCGGTATTTATACCAGCACTCCGACCGTGTCCTGGTGCTCCGTGTCACTACTCCGTACGGAGTACTCCATCTTCTTCTCTCCTTTTCTTTTTTGTCGTATTTCGTTTGATCACCAAATCCAATAGTGGATTTAGTCAGAATTTTTCAATTGAATACCGACGCCATCTCCGCGGTTCGTTTCGCATCTCCGCGGGGAGTCCAGGAAGGCATAGGAATTGAAGCCAAAGAGAACGTTTTTTTTCCCAGAGGGCATCCGAGCCAAGACCACGATAGAGACGATTGGTCGTCTCGAGCGAATCAGACTGACCTGATTTGATTTCAGCTCATACCCAGTGCAGATCCCCCCGTGTTGAACAGACTGGGAATCGCCATCTCCTCCGTCGTGGAGGTTGTGCTGTCCTGCACATGAGGCCATGAAGATCGGCCCATCAGTCGGAAATTGTCGGGAAGTGGTCCAACTGGTCCGTGTTCGCGGAATCCTCGGCGTTCGATTGAGTGGGAAGGACTTTTTCTCAGTGGCGCCATCCTGTGAAGCCATCGACGGACCAGATGGAGTCTGGTTGACGAAACAACGAGAGAGGATCCATTTTCGGTCGGACCTCAGTCACAGCTGGCCATCGTCTATTCAACGGAATCGTTATTCGTTGCCCGTGAGGAGATGGAGATTTGATCACGGCCCTCATTCCATATACGAACGTCGAATGGTCTAGACTTCGGCTCTCCCGAGCAATTCCCCAGAATACAGCAGAGAAGGAAGTTTCTACCACCCAACGGCCTTGGACGATAACCATGGAAATTTCCGCTGTCGCTGGCTCCTATTCCTGGGAAAATATGCCAACCCGAATTCCAATTCCAACAAAGAAGTCAGCTGAAGTCATGACGTCTCCTCTGGACGGGATACGAAGCGATCCGGCAGGATTAAAAGCGGTTGCGATCGAGTGAAGATCAAACTGGAGTGACGATCGTGTTCTATTCCATCCAGTCGACTCCGGATATCCACAGATCAAAATGAAGTTTCTAAAAAAACAGGAAGCGGGCGCTGATCGCGCCGACAGGGCGCCGGTGGTCAGCCGGACTCGACGACAACTCCCCATGCTGCATCTCAAAGATACCGTGCGCAATAACTGCATTGCCGTAGTGGGGGAGTTTGTGGGGACGTTCCTGTTCCTATTCTTTGCGTTCGCAGGCACTCAAGTATCCAATACGCCCAAGCCCGTCGAGGGCGCCCCGCCGAACACGTCGAATTTGCTCTACGCGTCCTTGTCCTTTGGGTTCTCGTTGATGGTCAATGTCTGGGCCTTCTATCGCGTGACGGGCGGTCTTTTCAATCCAGCGGTAACGTTGCCTATCCCTGCAGTTGGGATTCGGGATACCAACACTGACGGTGACAGGTCACTCTGGCGTTATGCCTGGTGGGAGGCTTGTCTCCCATCCGTGGGGTCCTCGTCTTCGCCGCGCAGCTGGTGGCGGGCATCGCGTCGGCCGGCGTGGTCAGCGCCTTGTTCCCCGGTAGCTTGAACGTGGCCACCCGTCTGGGTGGAGGGACGTCCATATCCCAGGGACTGTTTATTGAAATGTTCCTCACGGCGCAACTCGTCTTCGTGATCATCATGTTGGCCGTGGTGAAGCACAAGTCCACCTTTCTGGCCCCGGTGGGCATTGGTCTAGTGTTCTTTGTCGCAGAATTGATCGGTACGTCCGTCCGTTCCCCCCGTATATCATCTCGAATCTTCCTCCCATCCTGACCGAACGCAGGAGACTACTACACCGGTGGCTCCCTCAATCCCGCTCGCTCCCTGGGCCCCGATGTCATCAACCGTAGCTTCCCGGGTTACCACTGGATCTACTGGGTGGGACCATTGCTGGGATCGCTGCTGGCGTGTGGCTTTTTCCGTCTGCTGAGCATGCTCGAATACCAGACCGTCAATCCGGGTCAGGATTTCGACGAGTGGGAAGCCAAGAACCGGACTGGATCCTGGCCTGGATCGAACCATCGGCCGTCGGTCCCATTCTCTGACACCACCACCCTGGACCAGGGGCGACTCCATCCGGTCCATGCGGCGGAGCAGGTGTAGCGGATTGAACGGTACAGCTGGAGTGTACATTCCAGTGGGACAACATGGGTAGTTCGTGTTCCCTGAAGTTGCTCAGTCCTGGTTAGTGGACTGAGTCCGTAGACTGTTGATCGTTTTTGATACTTCCTCATAATTCATTAATTCTAGTGTTGCCTGGATCTTCTCAATTTTCTCAAGTTTATATCGATTTTACCCGTACTAAGGACGATTTCCTACGTTTCCTGGACATGATTTTGGTACTTGAAGTGATTCATATTAGACTCAATCCTCGGATAAAGTGACACGACAGGTGAACAAAGGAAACGGCAGCCATCATTCACGAACTACCAGACTACTCGACCAGAATGCCAACTGGCACCGGGTCTAAGCCATGACGGTACTCTCTGTACTACCATGGCTATGATATATCCTCGCCTGGTGGAAAGGAGAGTTCTATTCATTGGATACAACGTCGTATTGGCCAGAGTGTACACGAGCACCTGGATTATTGTCATACAATCATGATGCTTCATATTCACGTCCCGCACTGCACTTTTCTCCCTGACTGCACTTTTGCCTCCCACAATACACCTTCCTTTGTACAAACTCAGTTTCCTGTATTTAAGTGGCAGTCGGATCATGAATCAGAAATCATCTTTCTCCACTATTCAGTACGTGACCGTTCTTCTTCTCTTGTCATACCACGGTGAGCAATTTTTCATCCATCAGCGATGTGTTACAACGTCTATACAGCCGAATATGCTGGCCACCCAAACCATGTTGCAATTTATATCGAGATCGAGCCTGATGCGGTGGACATCATTGATAGGGGACGCCTTTACCATGTGACAGGAAACCTCCTCCAAGGCATGACATACGACCCTCGAGACTCCAAGGATCCTCAAGAGTCAGCCTCATTCGTGCCAGATACGAAGATAAAGATCGGGACCATCGCCCAAGGGGATTTGGCCAGATTTGAAACGGAGTGTTGTAGAGCGGTCCCTCCACCACCGGCTCAGTTGACACTGGCGAACAAACGTTTCGATCCCTCTAAGCCGCTTTACCGTTGTGGAGAATGGGTCGAGGACGTGAAGAAGCTGGCTTTTGAGAAAGGCATTTTCAAGCGCTAGGGGAATGGTGAGTTCTCTAACGTGATCTTCCAGATGCTTTGCTGATCCTTAGCAATAAGAACCAGGGCTTCCAGCTCGTACCCGACAGACTGTTCATTCAGGACGTAACGATCCCACTTCCGCGTGTGATGAATCTATTTTTTTTTTTTTTATTGGTGGACTAGGGATGTGTCGCTAGCTCATTGAAGTACAATTCTTATTAGTACCAGACCAACTGTTCCTTTAGGACGTAACGATTGCACTTCGGCTGGTGATGATTTTATTTCTTTTCTTTGTGTATTGTGGATGTGTTGCTAGCTCGTTGAAGCATGGATCATTATTAGTTTCGCTCGCAATTCTTGATTCCGCTTTAGTACAATACAGTGCTATAAACAACTTGCATCATGAGGTATTCCACCGGATAATCGTCCAGAATGTCGGGAAGAAGTTCAAGCCAGTCGGGCTTAAATCGGCAGCAGATAGTTGCATTGCAAAAATCCCAGAATTCCGGGTACCAGCCGGAAATTTCCCAGTCGATGAGGGTAATTTTGAACGGTGGGCTTCCATCCTCGTGAGATTCAACTTCTTGGACCATAATGTTCTTCGGTTGCAGATCTCCATGGGTGAAAACAGTCCGGTGGTCGTGCAGGGTGCGATCAACCATTGTTCGCAGTAGTCGAACATACTGAGATGATTCTGCTTGGCCTATCCTTTCTAGCATTCCACGATTCATTTCCTTCTGGTTTGCAAAAGGGCCAGAGATCAATGGGTTCGGACCTTTCGTATAGAAGACACCGTCATGGTAAGGTCGGTGATTCAAGGTCCCCAGATAATCTGGCGGTGGCACGTTTCGGAGTTCAATTATTGCATCCTTCACGAGCTTGCAGATGATGGCTTTCTGGGGGCGCGTCAGAGATGGTAGCAATTTCTGAAGGTTGTCGCCGTGGATGTATTCCATAATGATAAAAATCCGCTTGGTCTCCGGATCAATCAACGTTGCGTAGACCTTTGGCACCGGCACATTACTGTTGGCCGCCAGGAACCTCATGTTTTCCGCCTCTGAGAGTGGAATGCCAATGCCGAATTTGACCGCGAAATGCTCCTTCACCCGAACAACTTTGGTTGACCTGTCGGGCATGCTGAGAAGGTCAGTTGCCGCTTCGATCTCCGCAATAGTTGGGAGATCAGTGGACTTGGCGACCATCTTATCAGGCATTGTGCTGTGCTGATCGACACTCACGTCGGAAAGGAACAAATTGTTGGCAACCTGATCATTAGCAAGATCCGGGGGTTTTATTTTTCCGGTCATCGCGCTTAGTCATGATTGTCGTGGCTGAACTCAACCACAAAACTAATGCAGGGAGACGAATTCCGCCTCCTGCTGGGAGTCTCCAGTTGCCTGACAACTCTGGATTAGGTACTGTACAGGATTTATATACATCGGGAAGTCAGGGTAGCGGAGCCAATCCTTCCATCAAATGTCCCCAGATATGCTTATCCATACCCCATTGGGGCTTCACGACTCCACTGCCATGCAGCCGATAGGAGTCAGAGCCATCCCGGTCCCCACCAGAAACGCATCATGTTAGTCTGGTGAGACTCGCAGCTACCGAGGAATCCACTCCCATAGCGTGCCATCCGTTCCTTGGGTTTCCATGATGCATATTCCTTAAGACCCCACGCGGGCCCTCAACTCGTATGTTCCACTCATTTGACCCAGAATCTACAAGTCGACGTCGACTGGAGTTCTCAAGTTCTCCATTGGTGACACGATTCGCATGGTCAGGGCGACATGGCGAAGATGGAATCGCAAGCGGCGGTCGCGGTCCCTCCCAGCGTCGACGAGACCGGTCTGACGGATTCGGGGGATATTCAGTTGCTGGGTGAGTCGAGAAGGGACCCAGCCAAGGGCCCGATGATCGCTAACAATCGTAGCGAAAATGGGTTACAAACAGGAACTCCGCCGACAGTATTCCACCGTACAGATTTTCGCCGTCGCCTTCAGTATCATGGGCCTGGTGCCGTCCATCGCCTCGACGCTGACGTTTTCTTTGCCGGCTGGACCTGCAGGGATGGTTTGGGTGTGTATCTCTTGCAATTCGTGTGCTCTGACCAGGCCAATGGAATACTAATGGTGTAGGGCTGGCTCATCGCGAGTATCTTGATCTTCACGGTCGGTCTTGCCATGGTAATTGTTCTTCCGGATGCGAAAACCCCAAACGCGACACCAATTAATTGTGACAGGCCGATATGGCATCCGCGATGCCCACGGCGGGAGGTCTCTACTGGTGGACGCATCACTTTGCCGGTGATAAGTACAAGAAGGTCTTGAGCTTCCTGGTTGGATACAGCAACACCCTGGGGTTAATTGGGGGCATGTGCTCGGTGGATTGTAAGGCGAACAGTCCCCGGATCGCACAGAAAGTATTGCTAATGGACAGACACGCTCTCGCTGATGCTGCTGGCATGTGTTTCCATCGCCCGCGATGGAAACTGGTCGGCCTCCAATGGCACGATCTACGGCGTCTACGCCGGTCTCATTCTCCTCCATGCCCTCTGCGGGATCTATACCGGGAAGATCATGCCCAAGATCCAGACCTTCTGTATCTTCATCAATATCGCCATTATTGTGGCGACAGTTATCGCGCTCCCCGTCGGAAAGGTCACTCGCGGTGCGTCACTCAATCCGGGGTCGTATGTTTATGGCCACGTAGATAATCTGACCACCTGGCCGACCGGGTGGTCGTTCATCCTTTCCTTCATGGCGCCGATCTGGTCGATCGGGTTCTTTGATTCGTGTGTGCATATGAGTGAGGAGGCCCTTCATGCGGCACAAGCTGTGCCGCTGGGAATTATCTGGTCGGCAGGCTGTGCGTGTGTGTTGGGTTTCCTGGTGCTGTCGATCATTGCGGCCTGTATGAATCCGGATGTCAGTGCGACAACGCACTCGGTTTATGGACAGCCCATGGCCCAGGTAGGGTCGGATCTTTGTTCGTACTATCAGCCGGTCGGTGACTAATGCGATGATCAGATTTACTTCGACGCGCTGGGCAAACGAGGGGCTCTCGGCTTCATGGGTGTGCTCATCGTCATCCAATTTCTCATCGGTCTCAGTCTGGTATATCGCTCCTCTTTCACTCCATAAACCTCTAGGATTAACCGCGATATATGATCCAGATCGTCGCCGCGTCACGTCAAGTCTGGGCTTTCTCCCGCGACGGAGCCCTGCCATTCTCGAATTACTTCCGCCATGTCAGTCAGCGTGTCCGCTATCAGCCCGTCCGTGCCATCGGCGGCCTGGTCATGGTATGCATCATCTTCGGCCTGTTATGTCTGATCAACGCGGTCGCGGCGAACGCGCTGTTCTCCTTGTTCGTTGCCTCTAATTACATCGCCTGGGGCACGCCTATCCTCTGCCGTTTGATCTGGGGCAAGACGCGCTTCCGACCAGGTGAATTCTACACCGGTCTGTTGAGTCGTCCCATTGCAACCATCGCTGTTCTGTGGCTGGGCTTCGGGTTGATCTTGTCCATGTTCCCCAGCACAGGGCCGAATCCCAGTGGTGTGTCCCTTTTTCAATCATGCATAACAGACAGACGCTGACGGCATCTGGTAGCTGAGAATATGAACTATACCATCGTCATCAACGGCTTTGTGTGGATTGCCGCCATGACATACTACGTTCTTTTCGCCAGGAAATGGTATACCGGTCCGAGGATCACCATCGATGGTTCTTCGAGTATGGTGGATTCCACATCGGGAGATGACGTGAGAGCGGAGCGTAAACGAGCTGGGGAGTCTTGATCTGAAGTACTAATTCAACTCCTATATACCCCGTACCATACCGCTAGATTAATGCACACCGCGACTCGTCTTGCCTGCAATTTAGTACTCATGTTGGGTACGCCTCCGTTCCTCCCTTCCAGCAGCATGCAGGGGGAGAAGTAACCAACCCAAATCGACCAACAAAGACGCGCAGCGAGACCCTTGCAGGCTGCCTCGTGTAGTTCAACACTTCGGATCCGACGTGTCAATCGCTGCAGTCAATCTCCCTGGCTCAGTATTGCAGAAATGTCCGTGTATTTTTCAGAACAACGCTTGAGCCTCTGAGATATGTAGAACTGGGACAGACGGAATTACCCCCTTGCTGCTCCCCTCGGCAGAGATATAATAATTGAAGGGAGATGTGCCGTATGGCGACATTGACTACAGGGAATATTCACAGACGTCGTCCAGCCCCCTTCATTCGAGGAGGTGAGATGGTCTTTCACCCATCACGGTGGGTTTAACGCAATGTCGAATACCAATATCAACGAGGCCACATTTCTGGTAAGACGCTGAATGAAGTCCTCCCTCGACGCACCGATTGTACTCTCCGGACGCATGAGTGAAAGGAACCAAAACCACTGGTCTGCCGTGTCTGTCCCAAGCCAGAAGCCGGTGCAGAGCACCCTTCCTGCAGCTGTGGTTGGAAGCCAAACCCAATAATTCAATCCCTGTTGACATGCTTCATATAGGGCCCTCCCCACTGGAACAGTACGCAGCCTGGTAGGAAAGTCATTCAAATCCTATGGATTCGCTTCGACCTGTTGACGAAAGGCACTCACATAGAGTAGGCATTGAATTAATGTCTCGTCTTCCTGACGAGGGATGAATTGTACATTCAATATGCACATGGAGCCGCTATCATTCACTTGATAGGGCTCATGACGAATCCGCCACTGTACCTTCCCCTGTTCGCGCATTCCGTCCACGACATCCTGGCACCACTACGGAGTACGAACGTGGAATAGGATTGAGACGCTAGCGTGCCAGACACGTACCTTGAACAGTTGTATATTGGTGACGCTGTGCAGACTGCTAGATCTGGTAGAAGATCGGCGAAGTGCTATGTGGACAAAGGCCTGGTAGCCGATCTGAACGGGTAACAAATGATGTTCTTGGACGTTAGCAACCACTGGATATCTCTGGTGTCTCACACAACCGCCTTGAGAGTGAGTCAGGTGGTGGGAAACGACAACGTGTCAGTGAATTATTACATGTCTTACGCTCCGTACTACTCCAAGATGTCAAAAGCGTATCATGCCAACTCTGTCAGCTTCGTGCCCACCAGCGTGTGTATCGGCACGAAGAGGCTGAGTGTAAGAGTTTGACAGGAGTAAGAAGACATTGAAGCTGGAGCCTTCTGACCCTCTTCCTGTCAAAAGAGCGCAATACGTCCCTCCTTTCGTGTACTCTTTATGCTATCTACCCACAGACCATATGGTCACTCACTGTGCTCCGAATAGCCATGGCAGCACTGTCCGGTGCGGCCAACATCATACCGGACAATATACTGACGAGAGACTACGAGGGACTGAGTGACAAGGTGGCCCAAACGGTGATAAAGTCTAGGCTTGTCGTATGCTTCGAGCTGGACCTTGTCAAACGAGACGTGAACATGTCCGTGTTCAAGAACATTACGGAAAACGATTTTGTGCGAGCTGGGGAGTTCATGTCCAGAGCTACCTGCTCTTTCGGATTCACAACCCGTACTCAAGATCCTTTCTTCCTCTTCATTCAATCTTTCCACCCCTTCGCCTTCATACCTCTCGTTAAGAGCTCCTGGCCGTACGAAGTATGACTTTCATATAAGGCGACCAACCGATTTGCTCTCGCCAAGAAATCCTCATATAATAAATGGCCAATCTCGTCGAGATGCAGCAAAACACTAGAACCCCCATTTCTACCACGAGAAGCGCTATACCCGAGACCACATTATAAGATGTCGCCGACTGGAGCTCCAAGACCTCGCTCAATCTCCCACTGAAGGATATCGGGGCCATGCGCAGAACCATCACCGCGTTTAGCCCTTCCCCAGTATCCGTGCTCCACCTCACGACCTTAGGGCCATCGACGGTATGTACCATAACCTAGCCAGCCTTAGACCTGATATCTAGCATTTCAGTGGAGCGAAACATCGAACTACGTATTAAGCTTGTCCCTAAGACTGCCCACATCATGAACGGCAAGCATGCCTCTGGTACATCACACCCGTTTATACCATATCAGATATCTTCGTCAAGAGATAAAGAAGTAAGTTCCAAACCGTGATAAGATCCGCTTTGAACCCCAAGCTCAGCTGGTAGGGTGTACATGATATAACGCAACAGAATTAATGTTATTGTTGTCAGTAATAGTGCAAAACGACGTGCTTTTCGTCTTACCCAGAGTCATATTCCGTTCTCTTATCTGTCTTTATTTCTGGATCACATCGTACAATGCAATTTGCCCCGTTATAATGCTACTGTTAGCAGGGGTGGCATCGACCTCATCGTCATCTGTGATGGCGGTCGGGTTCTGGGTTGTCTAGAGTAGTCGCACGAACCTGAAGACAGGATGCGATTGCGCAGATGGTGCCACAAGAGGCGGATATGCAGCCTGATTTCGCGAAATCGAAGGACGGGGTTGGATCTGTATAAAAAGATCAGGCGTTGGGTTTCTCAAAGTGTACAGGAGATGCGAAAGCATGGACTGCCCGTACGGACGTTCGAGTTCGAAATATCATGACTCTTACAATCTCATTTACGACAGACTACTTGTACAAGTTTCACTGGATGCAATGACTCGACGTCATATTATTGACTCGGAACTTATGATATTGAATTGGATTGAAGACACATCATACATAGCAATGAGATCGGCAACATTTAATGGCCCAGGGCAATCTGAACCAGCTTACCGAAGTCGGGGGTTCCGAGACCAGTGACGGCATCCCAGCCCTCGGTTGCGTTCCAGCTGGCGAAAGGTACCCAAGGACCGCCGTCACTGGCGCCTCCGAAACGAGAGTTGCCGTCACAGCCGGTGCTCCCGCCGTGGACGATATCGTTCAATCCCTTCCGGCCTTCCTTGTACAACCAGGGGTTCAGGAAGCCCAGCGTGGGCTGGCCGGCGCGAAGACGGGCATCGTTGAGGAGAGCAACGATGGCGCTGAAAGCCGGGGTGGAGGCGGAAGTGCCGTCGAATTGGTTCAAGTAGCCCTTGTCGTACACGGCGAAGTTGACACCCTGGGCCGCGACGTCAGGGAAGGCACGGCCTTCGGGGTTGTACAGACCCTTGTACTGATCGCCAACTGACTCGAGGTAGCCGCTAACGGCCGCATCCTGCCACTCTGGGCGGGGCCAGTAGTCGGAGAATCCACCCGAGGAGAAGTAGACGGCGCGCTCCGGGCTGGTCCGGGAGGTGGCACCGACGGAGGTCACCCAGGGGCAGGAGGCGGGGAACTGCGGGGGAAAGTGAGTCTGGTTGGTGCCATCGTTGGTCAAACAACCGGCGCCCACACCGGAGTCACCGGAGGAGAAGAGAACGGATACACCCCGGCTGCCGAGCTGGGCGAAGAGGTTGCAAACGGTGCGAGCGTACTTCTCGGGAATTTCCTGAGGAAGGATTAGTATAATGCGAGCATCATGGATCATACGACGGTCTCATACCTGTTCGTTTTCACCGTACGAGGTCGAGATGACCTGCGGCAGGTCCTTCTGGTCCAGCTTCAGAACATTCTGGAGGAACTCGAGGTACGGCTCGTTGCTGCTCTTCGTGGGATCCGGCTGGGTCAGGTCGGGGATGAGGGGACCACGGCCGCCGGTGCTGAATTCCGTGACGGGCAATGGGGCGCTGATGCCGACAATGTACTGCAGATCCAGGTTGGCCTCCCCGCTATCACTCGGGGAGTTCTGGTCGTCGAGACCACCGTTGAACAGGGTGACGGAGAAGTTCAACCCGCTCGCCCAGGGCGCAAGGTTCTTCTGGAACAGGTCCAGGTCGCTGTACCGCGCGTATTGCTCCAGATAACTGGCGAACGCGATCTTGCTTCCCTTGGTGGGATCGGGTTGGTAGTCCCCAACGTTGTACAGCTCCTTCAGGCAGGAGGGGGTGATGATGGAATCACAGTGCGACGTGTTCTTGGCAGCGACCGCGGCCGTCAGGGCGGTCTCGTCGATGTCCTTGGGCTTGCTGTGGAGGGTGGCACGGTTGGGGGCAATCTTTCCAAAGCGGGTGGTCGGTTGGATGACGTTGACGTGGGCGGATACCGAGTCGGGGATGGAGTACTGCAGGGTTCGGAGACGGTGAAGGTTCTTCGCATCGCTCACGTACCACTTGAAGGTGGCATCCAAAAGCGCATTGGCCTTGTCCACGGTGGTGCGGAAGTTGATCCAGTCGGCATCCTGGTCGACGTCGGTGATGCCGGCAGATTCAAGCCAGCCTCGGACGGCGTTGACGGCGGTATCCGTGGGGAGCAGCATGCGCTTCATTTCATCATGGGTTCTGAAGTGCTTGCCATAGCTTGGGTGGTCGGGATCCGACATCTCCAGGACGGTCTTCTCGAAGCCAGCGGCATCATGCTGCTGCAGAGCGATCTTCAGGGCAATGGGAGTGTCCCCCTTGGGCGTACTGGCATATTTCCAGCCTAGCAACCGATTAGTCGTGCCTCCGACCACTCGAGAGAAGTCATCTTGGTGGAGTGGAATTCATTCATTACCCTTTGGAACAGTCGACAGCTTCTCGAAAACCTCACCTGCAGCGGAGGAGGTGAGCAGAGAAAGCACGGCGAGCGAGAGCGCTCCACGGCTGAAGAGAGACGACCACATGTTCAAGTCTTTCGGCGGACAGGGCTGCAGGAGGAAAAGGAACTCAATCCCCCGATGGAATGCGGAGAGTATTTATTGATCATGCTGAACTTATCGCGTGATCGTTATCGATTGATCAAATCTCAACGGACCGGACGTCCGTCGGGACGTCCCATCTTGGATGTCTGATTGGAGGTGAGATGAGAGACGATCTTCAGGGGATGTGGACCCTACATAATTTGGGGGATGAGACACTGCATCTTGGCCAAGACGATAGACAGCGCGCACTATTGAACGGAATGTTTCCTGAATCCAAGGGATGTGTAGTTTAGTTACTCGAGGGTTGAGTTGAGAAGAGGGACTTTTTTTCCACGTTTGTTTGTTTGTCTCGTTTGCATAGGATCCAAAATCCCCTTTGTTTGTTTACTCGCAGATCACGACAACCCAAGCAAGTACTCCGTACTTCGTCCTGCACTCTTATCACAGGAAGCTGGTGTTGCTCCACATTATGCAGTACCCCCTCTTAGGTAAGGAAGATCCTGCAAATGAAGAAACTGGACGGATATTCCTCATCGAGATATCAATTGATACCATCTTTTAGTCACGTCTTTCAATCTGAAGGGTGGAGTTTCAACCGTGGAAACAAATCCATAACGGACGGCTGTCCGTGATAAGAACACACATGTTGGCTACCAACCATATACTCATCCATCGGAACAGAATGCAGAGTCGAAAGAGGAGGAAGACTGGGCAAATATCCAAGCTAACGTGGACACCTTGATCGGTGCTTTCGCTTATCCCATCACGCCTCCTATTCCTTGCCGAAACCCCTTCGGTCCTCCATTTTGCGTTCTAAAAAAAATACTTCTCAGGGGACTCTCGTATACAATTGCACAAAAATGGGAACTTAAACCAGCCTCCAGCTTGACCGTTTCAAATCCCTATTTCCAAACCATATCCTAATCGGAAACTACTATTTTTAGAGTATGGAACTCATCACATACGAGCTATTCGTCCGGCCATCTATTTCTTTTCGAGAATGTGAACTTTATGAGGAAATCATCCTTGCATCCGCGCGCCTTTAGCCTTCTCGTTTTCATCCCACCCTGTTGATTTCGCTCCACTTCTCCTCCGTACGTCTTCAACGACCTTCCGGATTTGATCAGCGCTCGCATAGAAAATTGTACCAGATATATGGCGAGCCGAAGTCGGAGGCTGTCACTCCTTTCGATCATAAAGAGATTTTGGCATTTCACCTTGTTACATACGACGACAGGATCATTGCGATCAATAGATCCCCAGCACGGTCGAACGACAAGATCTCCTCATGGTCTTCGTAATGCTCGGTCGAGTGTCTTTACCGGGTGACTTCTCACGCGAGACTCTTCATCCCAATCGTTACTAGTAGTACTCCGTACCATCCTCCCCGTCCTACAAGACCAGTCTTCGATTGCAATCATGGTAGAAACATTCCGGGTCGTTGTCCTCTTTTACTCAGTGGAATCTAACGAAAGAGCCATATCCACCGACACGAGCTGGACGATATCATGATCGATGACTTCCCCTTTCCCAGGAAGAATATACTCTCTCTCTACTTCCACCCCCAAAGTCCCCTCCACACCCTTGATGACCTCTCCAATCCGTCGTCGATGTCCCTCCCGATCCTTCATGCGTTCCGGCACATAGTACGGTTCCATCCACGACGGCGACTCACGGTATCGAGAGAGATTATCCCCGTCCGGGCGGTTGGTCGCTGGCGTAGACTCCGTGCCGAGCATAGTTGTAGTCCGATCAGATTTACTACCCAGACATCAGTCACACCAGAAGACAACAAACCATAAAAAACAGAAAAAGAAGAAATTGAAAATAGATGAACAACTCACGAAGACATCTCGCCAGAACCCGTCATCAAAGAATCAACATCAGTCATAACACCCACAGACCCATTATATATAGTAATACGAGTACTGGCAACCCAGCAAAAAGACAGCAAAAGAAAAAGCGTAACAACAAGGAAGAGAAGAAAAAGAAATACCGCAAACAACGTCCATCCGATCGCATCCGACGAAAGAAACGCACGAATTTCCCATCCCAGCCCGGACATCGAATTCCTACCTATGATCCGGGGTCAGGAATCACTCTGGGATATCTCAGCATGGTGAGAATGGGGAAAGATAGAAAACGCAGCGACGAGAATGCCCGTTCAGAAGCAGTGGTCACCAACGAGATGGGGACGGAAGTGTCCGAATCATCAATCCCAACTTCAAATCAGGTCATGTCCACTTGATCCTGCATCGAGATCAATTTCCGACGCGGGACGGGGCGCGATGATCGAGGATCGGCAGGAAAAACTACCCCGTTCGATACTAGAAGGAAATGGAACAGGGAGAAAAAGAAAAAGAACGAAAAGGAAGACGATGGACCGACCCGCTTGTGTCTGGACCGGAGGAACGGACTACGGTGTACAGACGGAGTACGGATCCCTAAGTTACTTAGTAGGTGATATTATCGGAGATTATGCCAGTTCTGCTGGTGTGGTCGAGAACTTTCGGGAGGTTGAGAGGGATTTTCTTCCCGGGTTGGCACATGGATTATCTAGCCCTAGGTGGATGGACGTACGTATCACTACTCCCTATCATTCGGTGAAATCCTGGCGTGAGACTAAGTGGTCCCCAAGTGGGAGGGATTGCGAGAGACGGTGAGTGGGAGGGTAAGTGAGCCCGGTTGCTAGGGAATTATACTTAGTAGATACGACTATTAGCATTAGTACGGAGTATGAGTATTAGTATTAGTATCTATTAGTATTAGGGCTTCTGAATTCTCGGAGATTTTTCGCTGATCGTCATTTGGGCTGACGAGTGGGGTCAAGGAGGGGTCACTTTTATGTGATCTCGAAAGAACAATCTACGGTATGGACAGCTTACAGCAATGGATAATAGATTCAAGTCCGAAACTGGGAGATTTGTTTGAATGGTCTAAGTAAAGAATAACAAGGAAGAAGAAAAAAGAAAGAAAGAAAGAAAGAAAGAAAGAAAAAAAAAGCAACTTTTGGGTATATCACGACCAGACACCGTTTCGCCAACCAACCCGAATAAATCACCGAAGGGAGAGTACGCAGACTCATTAAGATAGTGGATTATACAAGAGCATGACAGTCATAAGGAGGAGAGACTCGAGAAGACAGGGAGCACTCAAGCGCGATACGACTCCGCGCTCTTGGTATGTCGCCACATCCCGCTGGGGATCATGTTCTGCTTGAGCATGGCGAGCTCCTTCTGAAGGGCCTTGTTCTCTTCTTGTAACTCTTGCATGTAGGCGATCGCATTGGTCAAGATCTCCGACTTCTTCAGCGACGCAGATCCGTTCTTGCTCGACTTCTGGACCCCGCCGCACATCGCCTTCTCCAGCGCCACGAACTTGGCGTTCATGTTGGTCCGGTACCGCTTCTCAATGATGTTGTGGGCAGCCCGTTTGGCGGCATTCCGCCCACTCGTCGTCGTCGCCGGGGTGGTCTGGCCCGTGCTGGCATTGGAGTCGGCAGACATGGTGCGGGTCATCTTGCGGGTGGCAGGCGACGATGTGGAAGCCGGCTGGGGAGATGTGGGTGCGGGATATTCTTGGGGTGCGAGTTCGGGACTGGAGGACCATGCGTGCTCACGCTTCACCGTTGGGGAGGTCTTGCGGCGGGTCGATTGTCTTCCGGATGCGGACAGCATCTCTGCGGAGGTACCATAGGTGGGAGACCAAGACTGATCATCGCTTTCAAGATCCTATTGAAACCGTTAACAGGTGTTCCACCGGATGATATATCGCTCTCGATCACTGGAGGGACCTACCGAAGTGATGGATCCAGCATCTTCGGCCGAATGGTTGGAGATGGCGAATCCGCTAATATCAGGCGGAGGGGCGAAGAAATCCGCGGGGAAGTCCTTGGGATCCACCCCCATAATCGGCTCATTCGGGACGTCGAGAGTGAAGTTCTCGGGCATCATGGTGTTCAAGGAGAACAGATCAATAGCACTGTCGTAGTTCCAGTTGGCCGACAAGGGATCGGCCTTGGGGGCGGGGAAGGTATCGTGAGGGCGATGCATGGGACTGTGGTGACTCATATACATGCGTTCGTCGTCACTCAAGGTGAAGGAAGGATCTGCTCTGGAGTATGCCATTGATATTGGAGGAGTAAGAGTTATTGTGGTTGTTGTTGTTGTTGTTGTTGTTGTTGTTGATGATGATGTGGTAGTAGAGATGTAGATAATCTGATATCGCCAGGGGGGAAAGTATTGGCAGGGGGAGGGCGATAGATATAAATAAACAGATAGATAGATAGATAGATAGATAGATATCGAAACACTGTTGGATTGGGGAACTGTTGACCTGGTAGGGGGAAAAAAAAATTAGAATATATAGACAGCGTATGTGAAGCTTCTTTTATAAAAGACCAGAAGGTTTTTTTTAGTAAAGTGATGTAATTAACCTCGTGTACTAGGGAACAAAACCACTTAATTCGAGCAAAAGGTCAGAATTCAGCAATGATTTGCCCGGTGAAGTACAACCGAGATCACCCCAGCCGGATCCTCAGCATCCAGACTTCGGTCGGCTCCGATGGCCAGTCGAAAGTACATACTAAACAGTGGGGACGAGAAGACGATGCACGACCGTTGAAGGGAAAGAAGGGAAAGAAACGGAAGAGCCCGTGAAAGTCGCCAAGAGAGGTCCGGCCGAGTCTCGGGGCCGATCACCCGGCCGTGTTCTTCTGGCTTTTCGATCGGACTTTTTTGCTGGGTGAAACAGTGGCGGAGGTTGATTTTGATCCCGGCTTTCCCCGTCACGGGGGCCTGAGGCGCTGGGCTTTCCATTTTAGGACATTCCCACGTCCCTCCACTGTCTTTGCTTCTACTGCCTTAGACACGGAGCAAAAGGTGAATTGTCGATGGAGATTAATTCGTATCCTTAATCAATTCCGGCTTAGGTTCGATCATTCTCATTTTGCGACCGCAATTTTTATTTTTTTTTTTTGGGTCTCAAGGACTGACTGACTTACCTCACCAAGAAAAGGTTCCTTTCATCCGAGTGGAATGGACGAAACTGGCATCATCCTGATATATATCAACCAGTCATGTCTATCTGACAAGTCCCTCAGTTGGTTAAATTAAGCAACGATAGATCATCTTCCGCGAGTGATGTAATAGATTGCATGTCTGTAGTACGGAGTACGGAGTACCTATTTACTAGGTATGTACATACATGGGATACCGTATACCTGGGCTAGAGGTAGGGACCTAGGTACGTATCTCCTGCATGGCATTTCCTCCAATCATATCTCCCCTATTACCAATCTCCTACCTACTGGTACTCCGTAGTAAACTGCGCAATTTCTTGAACTAGTGGCATTATCCATGATCAAGTAATGTACTCCGTACTACAGACTCCTTCGTACAACTACGGAGTAGTTGACTCCTACTATTAGTTTATTAGTCTATTAGTCTGTTAGTTTATGAGTCTATGAGTCTATGAGTTTATTAGTCTACTTCCATATTATGACTATACTATTACTATGAAACACACAGACCAGTCCCAAGGGATAGGATCGGGTTGTGGATACCGGAAAGAGACCACTCGCCAACCAATCCTTCCCTCTGGTTCCCTCTCCTGCATCTCTCGGAGAATTTTTTCTGAATCCTTGACTGCCATCGTGAACTCGTGACCGTCCCTACACTGCACACGTGTTGCACGCTACCGAAAGGGGACATATTACTCTGCTTCCCAGTTACCTAGTAGTAGTCCACAATTACGACTAGACTCTACTATACCCCTCGTGCCTGATCAACACTCGACAAGGTTTTCTTTTCTCCCCAACTCAGAGCCTGTTCAGGTTGGGGTCTTGAGTCGGTCTGGAAAAAACCCCCTCAACCCGTCTCACTCAGAATAGTTCAACCCAACTGAGGACATCCATGATCCCTCCCACACAATGACCCCGAGTACATTCCATCCATCACCTGAAACTAACCATATCTAGGTAATCAACGACACAGTGGATCCAAAAAAATTGCTAATAATTAACCTCCCGTAGTAAAGTTAACTTGCGGACGGTAGTACTACGTCTCGGCTCCCCGTTCGGAAGCCGGATTTGAGAGGGTCTCATTTTCCTTTTTTTATTTTATTGGATTTTCTGTCATTTTGTTTTCTTTTTCGTCCCTTATCGACCCCAGTGGTGTGATCCGGCATCTCAGCGCTGAACAACCCGCTGCGTCATTCGTCACCTTTTGCAATCCGTCACAAACCGTGTTGATACTGGTCATTCCAACAAGGGCCCAAAAACTCCCGATGATATCGTCCGAGAAGAAAGACGTTCTCGGGTGAAAATCAACGCTGGTCAGCTGCCCGTGAAAATTTTTTTTTTTCCCATTCGGTCGAGATCTGTTTCAGGAGTAGAGGCGGATATTGAGTGTCCGAGTCAACGTGTTGGTCTTCGAGGTACAGTACTTTTGGCCACGGAGGGGCTCAGCCCTATCTGTTCCCTTTTGATTTGTTGAGTTTATTTTTATTGATTGGTGTTATTTTTGTGCGGTGTCGCTGACATCTGGAATTAGGGCTTCGATTGCTGTATATGTCATGGCTGTATCAATCTATCTGCCGTCATGGGTTACAGACATTCTCCGCCGGCCATCATGATATTATCCTGCACTGGACCATGACATGCATTGATTGATCGTGTGGTGACCCAAAAGACTGGACACCGATCTGAGTGGATCTCGATCGCCAATATGCACCACTGATCCTGCAAGTGGTCGCGGGGTAATCTTCACGCTGTCCCAGCGCTGAATTCCGGACGCAGAAGAGGACACAGAGAACCAGATGACGTTACGTGAGGTCAGCCCGGTCGTCGATTGGATGCGAAATACGCTCCTGGAGCCTGTTCCTGACGATCCAGGGACACACGGAGGGGCGTGTTTGTCAAACCGAGATTGAGTTCCAGAAGCTCTGACCACGAGGCGGGGGTTGGGGGAACTGCAGTTTTCCCCGGATCCAAAGTCAAGATCAGCCGTTGGTGAGGCTTAGCTCGGGTGCGCTACTGCTAGATGCCGTGGTTCAGACGCGGTCCCTGGGTCGGCCGGGTGAGACCATTGCCGGAAGAGGACCAAGTGGTCTACAACACCACGAGGGCGTCTCCTACGTCGCCAGAAAAACTGCTACGGGTGATGGGATGAGGATGCTCCAGCGCCGACGACCTTCATTTGGTGCATAGGAAGCGTGGTGTCGGGGGGTACGCCTATTGGGAATCGGGAGGGAAATGGCGAGGTGTCGAGGGGAAACCCCGCGATGAGATCACATGACATGGTACTAGTGTATATAACCTCCACTCGTGGATTAGTCAGTACATCGGAGGGCGTCCAGCAAAAACCCGCCTAATTAACTTGCTTCCTCCGTCCTCACCTCCCGGGCTAAACCCCGAATGGTCGTCTCGTAGTCCTCCGGCTCTCGCCCCAGGAGTTGCTGCAACAGCGGCGACACCACCGCCGTCTCTCCGCGCTGGATCGCGTCCCACGCCGTGGCCCACTCCCTCGCCAGGTTCACCCCGTGATAGGTATGCTTCGTCCCATGCGTCGGTAACGCCGCATACTCATCGGGGGAGATCTCGCGAATCCGAACGGACTGTCCGACCGCGCGACCGAGGATGTCGACCGTCTCCCGCAGTGAATACGCCCGCGGACCCGACAGCAACAGCACCTGGTTGACATACGGGAAGGTTCGCGAGTCTCGGACGTACGACGCCATCAAGTTGGCCGTCGCCTCGCCCAGTTCATCGCGTTTCACCCACGTGACACCTGGCGGGGCACCAGCATGCGGGATTGTGATCTCCTCGACGGGGTGAACCAAGTCAAACCAAGCCGTGTAGATCGGAAACGACTCCGAATACAGACCTTCCCGGACCGCCGTGTAGGTAATCTTGCTGTTCGCCGCCAGATCGGCCAGGTATTTCTCGGTTTGTAGATGCGCGCCCATAACGTGCGCCACGCTCGTGTCGGCGAGATCACCGCCGAACGCGAGCGACGAGTAAAAGATATGCTGCACGCCGCTCCTCCGCGCAGACTCGATAGCCTTTTGGTGGGCCTATCATTGCCAATGGTTAGTTAGTTCTCGATTCGCGGATCAAACAAAAAAAAAAAATCGGAGATTCAAAATCAAACAAACCTCCACCCGATACTGGATCTCGAACGACGCATAGGAAATCAACATCAACACATCCACGCCGTCAAAGACGTGCGATAAGGTCGACGGGTCTTCATAATCGGCCTGTCGGACTGTGGCACCCTGACGACTAAATTCGCAGAGGGAGTTGGGTTTGCGAGCGATGAGAATTAATTGTTCGGCGGGGATGTGCTGAACGAGGTGGTTGAGGATGCTCGTTCCTAGGCCGCCGGCAGCGGGGAAGATGCCGATCTTGGTCATTTTCGTTGCTTTTTCTTCACTGTTCGTTTTGTTTGAACTGGAATTACTACTAGTATGTTTAGGGGATATTATATCATCGCTGTTGATGCTCTGTTGGCCGTCGCTACCAGCTTACAAATACTACTAACTAGTAGTTGTAAGTTTATCTTGCTTACTTCAACATCTTATAACCATTAGTCAGGAGCGTTGAGCAAGGCGTTGACGTTTTGAAGAATGCCAGTGCAGGAGTATTCATTGTATGCTATACAGTACACTGGTACTACTCTGTACGGTACGGGACGAAGTTGTGTCTTCGAATGTCACGACCACTGATGATGGTGCACTGACCACTAAAGCTCTCGGCTCATTGTATCATGTGCTCCGTACCGCGAAGATACTTATATTCAACTTGATTGCATTCAAGTTTGCACATCCAGGAAACCCATGCAGTGAATTGGATGAAATAGTACTTCAACTACTACTACCCCTCGACATCAAAATCAATTAATTCTAACCAAATTGAGATCCACAGTTCTCAGGCTCTCTAGACTAGGTCTGCAACGGTATTATCTCCGTGACAGTGTGATAATCATGATCAATCACAAACAAACACGGAGTCGACCAAGTCGTCAGAAAAAGAAATGACAGCTGCACGTTCTCCGGCCGAGTGTCTGATCG
This sequence comes from Aspergillus coremiiformis, assembly GCA_009193565.1. Classification (NCBI taxonomy): domain Eukaryota; kingdom Fungi; phylum Ascomycota; class Eurotiomycetes; order Eurotiales; family Aspergillaceae; genus Aspergillus; species Aspergillus coremiiformis. Next base: position 23,269 of record ML739135.1, on the reverse strand, counting down.
TCTCGGCAAATCTCGAATGAAATGAGGGAGGTTCAAGTGGATCGGATGACGTGGGAAAGTGAGTGATTGATTGCTTGCTAACGAGGCACTACAAGCGAACTCCTATCCCAGTCGATGCGAAACCTCGAACTCGACTGACTAGACTACATCCAATCTGACTTAATGCCATGTCCCCCCTTCTCCCCCCCCACCGATTAACCATCTCCACCTACCAAACCGACTGCACCGCATTGACAAACCCCAGCAGATTCAATCGCCTTGCGTATGCATTTCGCAGGTCCACCCGTTTCCGACCGTCCGCGGAATTGTGTCCCGTCACCAACGCCAGCATGAAGAACGACTCGATCAAACTCGGCGGCACATTACACAACAACTGGCCCGTCATCGTCCATTTCATCACGCTCGCCCCGATAATCAACCCGACGATGGTGACAACCCCGACCGCGACCGTGACTTCGTGGGCGCAGACCCGGTTGATCGCCTCCGATACGCGCGTGGTCCGCGACGGATTCGCGACCGTCTCGTCCGTCGGCCGGGGGATCTGGACGGTCGCGAAGAGCGTGGCGTCCTGGACGGCGAGGTGCGCGAATTCGTCGTCGACGTAGCCGCGGAGACGCGCTTGCATGTTTCGTAAGACGAAGCCGTCGTGCATGCCGATCAGCCCGGCATACGTGCCGATGAGGAGCCACCAGTTGGCGTCGAAGTGCAGGAGGGGTCCGATGGCGACCCAGATGATGATCACGCCGATCAGGATGGCGATTCCGACGAGGGTGCCGACGAAATCGGCGTAGTAGAAGATGGCGCGTTGGAGTCGGTTGACTTGGGGCGCGGAGATGATCACCGGGTTGTTGGGGAGCGTGTCGTTCGTCAGCTGTCGGAGCTTCCATTCGAGGGTCGAGTCGACGTGGAAGATGGCGTCGAGACAGCTGCGCGTGTAGGCGGCGTGTCGTTCGCGGATGTTGGCGAGGAAGGCGAAGATGAAGACCATCAGGGCTGACGAGGCGGAGTTCATGTACAGTTGCCATTTGTCGCTGTAGCCGGAGAGATGGCCCACTCCGATCCAGATGAAGACCCCGGCCCAGTACAGGGTGATGGTGCCCAGATGGCCGATGACATGGGAGATCTGGGTGATGGCCTGGCCGAACCGGGTCTCGGCGGGGAGCTCTAAGCCAAACTCGATCGCGTGCTGGTTTTCTTGGATGGAGCTCTGGGAGACTTTCTTGTCCTGGACGGCGAGCCGTTGACTGGCTTTCGCGAGCATTCGCTGATGGCTCAACATCCGGGACTCGAGCTCCGCGACCGCGACCATCTCCTCTTCGTATGAATTCAGCTCCTGCCGCACGAGGAACGAGTCGAAGATGTAGCTGATAATCGCCTGGATGTCGGAGATCAGCACCTGCCAGCTATCGGTCGATCCGTATTTGATGCCGAGGAGAGCCCACGTGAGGAGACCCGCGAGGATCAGGAAGAAGACCGGCTCGGAGCCCGACATTCGGACGACCAGGTCGAGCCAGCGATCGAGCAGTCTGGGCTTGCTGCGAAGGGTATAGCCTTCTACATCTGGGTGAATGGAGTCCTCTTTTCCCGCCGGATGTTGGGTTGGAGCGACGCCTCGGATTTCGGGCTTGGCGCCCGGTTTGCGCAGCATGCTCATGAGGCGATTCATCTTGGATTATTGATTTTTTCTTTTCTGATTTTCCTTTTCTTCTTCTTTTTTTTTTGGCTGGTTTCTTTCTTTTTTTCAATGCAATGGAAGCAGAATCGCAAGGATCTAAGAACAATTTCTCAAACTGATAGCAGGATTAGCACCGCCGGGGAAGTATCCAAGGCATGACTCAACCTACAACACACGTTCTCTTTCATCTCTTATCACACTGGTCTCCTCAAAGCAGGTGTACCCTGACCAAGCCCGTCTTATGGTGGACGATGCTCTTTGAGAAGTGCTGGTAAGCAACCATGCGGTCTGCGGTTACGGCATACCAGTGGGGGTTTCAGACATAGGGTCGCAACGAGGTTATTCATCGATATAGACTTGGATCCTGATGGAAAGATGGATGAAGAGCAGGAGTCTTGTTTCCCCGATTGAAAGGGAAGAAAGGTCTATTTATGTTATTTACGTAGACCTCAAATGGCATCCATGGATATCTGGGTAGGGTTCGAACCAGTCATGCTGTGCACGTGTCTCACCTGCGCGATTTAAAATTTCCAGTTAAGATTCAATGGAAAAGCTTGTTGTCGGTAAGTTCCATCATTTTTTCTTTGTCTTGATAGTTAAATGCTTATCTCCAATCTCACCCTGGATTAGCCATCAAGTCACACAATATCCCATCCGTCCTCTAAGATTTCGGTGGAATAAGGATGCCTAAAGTGGATATAGATTTCGTCTTTCTCAAAGTTCGAAGAGACGGCATGGAGGTGTAAATAGCTCTTTTGACCTTCTTCCGGTCTTCCAATGATTGATGTGGGTGCTAATCCACACCCTTCTAATAGGGTCCCCTCGGTCCTCTCGCCATGGCTTGGTATCTATAGCCCTTGATTTCAAGTCAATCCATTGGACAATCTTGACAACCCGTGTCCCATGTCGGGAAGATTGCGTTGGTCGATGACTGATATAGAGGCAAATCGCAAGATCAACTCGGCGATGGTCAGGATAATGGATCTCCACCTGACAGTATACCGGTTTTTCTTTGGATTTCTATATTCAAATCTTTGATTCACGTGAAAGGAATATGCCGATCTGGCTTTCCAGGTGAATTAGCGAGGGAACGGGGGAATCCATAGGGCCGTGGGAAAGTCCACACGAACGTTCCCTTTCTCATAACAAAGCTGCAGCTTGCACCTGGAAAAGGGCCTAGAGTCAACCCTAATACTGAGAGATCGTCGATGCGAGCTCGGGGCCATGGTGCTGGGCGGTCGCGGTTTTCATCACCCCAGAGTCACTTACCATCCATTAGAATACGGAAGTATTTTCTCCGTCTGACATCCCACCACCTTGATGACGGTCAGGACAAGAACACAGCTGATGTAGACGACAATTGTAACAGCCCGATCCCCGCGCCTTCCCGCTGAGGGTCGAACAGGACCTTCATGCCAAGAAAGAACCCGGTTATGAAGGTGACTTGTGATGCGGTCACCGTCCACCAGCTACAGGTGTGAATCCGTGCGCACATGTAGAAAACAAGGGGGTTTCTAATAATCGACATCCCCAGTACGCCTGGCCCAGCGCCGGCGGCATGCTACTGGGGAGCTCGCCAAGCGACACGGCGACACAGAGGTTACATATCGTGACCAGAACGAGACGCCACAGAATGGTCCCGGCACCGTCGTTGGTCCAGCCGCTGCTGAGACTCTAAGCGAGGCTTGAATGTGTTCCTAGAGGTTAATAACTGTCCGTGATCTGGGGCCAAAGAACGTTCAACTTCTTATCCAGGACACCTCCAACACATTAAATTTACAAATCAGGGCCTGGCCATGGCCCATCGTCGCGAGACCGTGAGCATTTTGCGCCCTTTGATCGACCGACGGTTTGGGCTGCGACTTGGACTCCCGGTCCATCCGGAGACTTAAATCACATTCACGTACGACAAGGGTAGATGGGTCAATTCAATGTGCAAGTCTTGTTCCTCTATCGGCGGCGATAGGGAGGCGTATTTGACTGGATGTGTGGTCAAGACGTTGCCGATGGAGGCGAGACGAATTGATTTATCGGGTCGGGGGGAGTCATCGTGAGTGAGGTTATATCTGAGGCGACGCTAATAAATTAAACCCCGGGGTTATTCTAGGGTTATATATTAGTAGTAATTCTACTGTGTGTACGGAGTATATTCCCTTCCTTTATATTACTATTGTAAATACCGTTGACGGTCAATTAGGACAATCATACCAGCCAGTATCAAAGCAATAAATAGATCTGAATACATATCATTCTCTCCAGACTTGCAGAAAGAGTATGGAGTATCTCCGTGGTTATACCTCTTAGGGTTCAACAGGTCGCACAACCCGATTTGAACCGAACCTTTACTCCACGTACCCTCGAGTACACCCCGAGCCGCAATATCAGCCATTCAAGGAAGGTGGATCGAAACTGAGTTGATTGGGACACTGCACGGTGGCTTGGAGCATTGGCCACGACAGAGCTAAGCTGGCGAGCCAGATGGCATCAAGAGAGCTTATCTGTCGCACGGGCGTTCAGTAGGACACTTGCGCAAGCTTAGCTCCTGAAAGCATCTTCTTCGGCTGGGGATCGAAGACTATTGCCATTGCTCAATTGCTCCGAATGTTCATCCTAAATGAATGCAATGTGCGGACCTCGGTGCAGGACCCGAAGGAGGCCCTGATGCACAAGACGTTGGTGAATCCAGGGCAGGGCATATCATGGGATCTCCATCTGGTTCGACGTTGGACCCTGAGGACGATGATCCAATGTAGTCCTCGATGCAAGGGGGACGGATTCATACCTGTCGGGGCTTGAGTCTAAGCGAAGTGCTTACCTTCTATCTTGCGGCCATCAGGATGAGGCTATATCATGTTCATCAGCGTCCTCGGCGAAGCTGAACATGTTGACCGGACCAGGATACAGACGGATGACCGGAAGAATAGGTCCCATTAGCGTTCACGATCCCCTCATGATCAGCATTCCATCCAAGTTGATTCCCCCTGCGTTGTTGGTTCCACCTCCGACATTCCACATCCTTGCTTCCCGCCTCGGGGTGTCGATGCTCCAGCCATGGCTCGTTCAATACCGATCACCGTAGGTCCTATTAATATGCAGTGCAACGCACCGGTATTTCACATGCGTGGTGCTCATATATCCCCGTTCCATTTCTCCTCCTCATATCTATGAGCCGAATTTGTCGGTCTTCGTCCCCATAGTTTCAAGATGACGGACACTGCAGATATCAAGAAGCAGGTCCCATACGAGGTGGAAAAACTCTCCGACGAGGACCTTGCTCTTGACGATGCCGTTCTCCATGCCCAAGGCCATCGGCCCGAGCTGGCCCGCTCATTTTCCTGGGTGGGCGCCATTGGGTTGTCGTTCAGGTTGGACCCGATCATGCCACCCCGGATCAAGTCTCCTCCAACTGACTGAGGTAGTATCGCCAACTCATGGTTAGGATATGGAGCAACGTTCGGGACACCCTTGGCGTATGGAGGTGGTCCGACCACCCTCTTCGGGGTCATCATCGCGGCGGTCGCGCAGTGGATTGTCTTGCTGGGACTGGCAGAGTTGTGCTCTGCCCTGCCTTCTTCCGGGGTTCGTAGTGGTCTCGCGCTCTGCCTCCAGTTTCCACCGTGCTGATCGCGGGCAGGGTCAATATCATTTCACATATATCCTCGCTCCATTCCGATACAGGCAGTTTGCCGCATACACCGTCGGGATTACCAATGTGATCGCCTGGTGGGTGAGTGCCGCATCGGGGATCATCTATACGGGCATCTCGGCCTTTGGCATCGCCGTGTTCTGGTATCCGAATTTCCAGCATCAGCGGTGGCAGATATACTTGTGTTATGTGTTTGTGGTCATCCTGACCGGTACGTTCTCAGATGGATCTGATAGCTCTTCCACTAAAACCCCATCAGTGATCCCGGTATTCGCCGTGCCCCAGCGACGCTACGACTACCTGACCAAAACCACCTTCATCCTGTCCATCACCGGGTTCATCTTGGTCCTCATCGCGGTGCTCGTCACCGAACGCAGTCGTTATCGCCCGGAAAACCTCACCACGTTCCAGGGAACGAGCGGCTGGGGCCCGGCCCCGGCATGGCTGCTCAGCATCACAATGGGACAGTACTGCTACGCAGCGATTGGGGCCGTCACCCACATCGCGGAAGAAATGCCGCGGCCCGGTCGAAGAATCCCACTGGTGATGTACGGTCGACCGTAAACCAGGGGCCGTGGAATTTGGCTAATCCTCTGCAGTAATCTCGGCGTCCTCATCGGGGTGATGACCGCCGTGCCCTGGATCACGGTCATGCTCTGCGGAATCCAGGACATGGACGCCGTTCACCGGGCCTTCATCCCCAGCATGGAGGTCTACTACCAGGCGACTGGAAGCAAGGTGGCTGCCACCGCACTACAATCCTTCATGACCTTCCTCTACTACAGTACGTCCCGGCCTCCCATCCGCCCGAGATAGAACTAACCAGTCAGCCTGCGGCCCCAGCCAATGGATAACCTCCAGTCGAATCGCCTGGGCCTTCTCCCGAGACGTAAGCTTCTTCAGATCCAAGGGCCCAAAAACCCCCATGCTCACTAGACAGAACGGCCTCCCCTTCTCCCACTACTGGAACCACATCGACCCCAAATTCAACATCCCCGTACGCACGACCTTCCTCTCCATCTCCTTCTGCCTCCTATACGGCCTGATCTACATCGCCAGCACAACCGCCTTCAACTGCATCGTAAACATGTCCATCCTCTTCCTGAACATCAGCTTCACCGTCCCGCAAGCCATCCTCGCCACCGGCCGCCGAGACAAGCTGCCCGCACGCTCATTCAACCTCGGCCGCTGGGGCTACGCCGTGAACATCTTCTCCGTGCTCTGGCTAATCTTCAGCGGCATCCTATTCTGCTTCCCAACCCGACTGCCCACCTCCGCCGACTCAATGAACTAGTAAGTTCCCCCCCCAATCCATCCCACACACTCGATCCTCACAAAAAAAAACAGCGGCTCCGCCGTCCTACTCGGCGTATACACCCTAATCATGCTGCTATGGCTGGAGCGACGGAAGAAGTTCACCGGACCAAAGATAAACTGGGAAGCGTTGAACACGAGCAACAAACTGGCATAGAGCCAGCACTGTAGACAAAGATAAAAAAGAAATTTCCATTGGACTACTGGACTCGCATCTCGTAGATTATACCTCACAATAGATCTCCCCGTATACACTCCCACCCCAACTCAGCAGACAAAGTCCTCTCACGACAAAGCCCTCCCACGCGATAAAACACTCCCATCCCCCGTCCTCGCCCCCCGCAGAAGAACCAACCAAAGCAACAGAATCCAACCAGACAGCGCAATAATCACCGGCTGCAAAACCCGCACCCCGCGCTCCTGCACCACAACCCCAACAACGAACGGCAGCACCGCAGCCCCGCTCCCTCCCAAAGCCACCGCAAACCCAACGGCACTAACATGCAGCGGGCGAGGCAGCAATCTCGTCGCAACGACCACAGCAGCCGGGAAGAACGGGCCGAGGAAGAAACCCTGCAACGCGACGGCCACAGCGGAGGAATAGAAATCCGGGACTAGCCAAAGGACGACGGCGCAGATGATGGCGAGGAGGGAGTAGATCTGGTCTCGGATTAGCGGGATTGGAGTGGAATGTAAGATAGCGGGGAGGGGAAATGCATTACCACGATGGCGATCTTCTCGCCGAGTTTGGGCGTGATGAAGCCCAGTATCACCCGGCCGGTGGTGATGCCTAGCCAGAAGCCGGTGGCGGACATGCCGCTGGGGAAGGGTTGGGCGGATCGGACGTGCATCATGAAGGTGACGATCCATCCGCCGAGGGCGACTTCGATGCCGACGTAGCCGAGGAGGAAGAAGGCGCAGGTCCAGGTGATGGCGGCGTAGGGTTTGTGGAAGAGGGCTTGGCGGAGACCTCGGGGGGTGTCGTGGTAGGAGGTTTGCAGGGCTGCTGCGGTAGAGTGCCAGAAGACGGGGACGCAGATGATGAGTTCGATGGCGGCGCAGCTGATCTGTGTTTTTTGTTAGGGGGGTGGTCTTGGGGGGGGGGGGGGGGGGGGGGGGGGGGGGGGGTTACCATGATGTAGTAGAAGTAGTACCAGGGGAGGTGGGCTTTGGTGATTAGGGAGGTGGCGATGAAGGGGCTTAGGACGGCGCCGACGCCGTAGATGCCGTGGAGGAGTCCCAGGAGCTGGTTGGCGTTGGCCATGTTGCCGATCCAGGCGTTCCAGGCCGAGTCGGCGAGTCCGTTGCCGAATCCGGCGAAGATGAAGGAGACGACGAGGATGGGATAGGGGGGGTGGACGCTGCTGACGATGTATGCTAGTATGTGGCATCCTGGGGATATGCAGGCCACACCGCGGCGGCCGAATTTCGTATGGATTTGGTTGTTCAGAAGGGCGGCGAGGGTGTAACCACCGAATGGCGACAGGAACACGAGGGAGATCACCGTGTGAGAGAGGTGGTAGTGTTTTTCCAGCTGTGCGGTCAGCGTTGAAGCTCAACGCCAGGTCCATGACGGGCTTACATAGGGAATCAATGGCTGTCAGTGTTAGCGGTGGTCTGATGAGATGGACGACGACCTTACCCCGTACGCAGCATCATTCGCTCCCATCACGAGAAAACTCCAGAAAGTGGCCATTGTCTTGAGCATATTGGATCGGGGGTGGTTCCATCGCTCCGTCTCTGGGGATATGGCAGGTGTGGCCTGCTGTGTGCACTCTTCGGGGGAGGGAACTTGCGCCAAAGCCATGTTGACCGGACTCTTCCTTGCTGTCCTGTGGTTAGGGAGAAGTGGTGTCCTGGCGCTGAGTTTATATCTCCTGGTCGAGTGAAGACTACTCGCATACTCATAGACTTTGAATGACGGAGTCCATGGACAAAAGCAAGAAAAGCCAGAACCGGTAGCAAATCAAGACTGATATGGAGAGCGATGAAACGCAAGAAATGGAGTTTAGGTTTGAATGCATGAAGTTTCCACGAGACAAGCCTATCACAGAGCCATCGATATAGACAGTGGACGTTCTTTTGTCCTACTTACATGGTTCATGGTACATTCATTCATTGTTATCGGCACCAATTGGGATGGACGTCACTTATAAATTATGGGATCGAAGGCTGTTAATGTGGATTAGCCCTAGAACAGGAATATCACATCTATAGGGTATGGCTATTGCGATTGATCTACAGAAGATTCCTCTCCCAAGACACGCCAACAGCCATGCGTCCAAGGAGGCTTCAACTCAAACCGTCAATCTCGATGAATCAAGAGCCCCTGCTCATCAACCAGATGTTGAAGTGCATATCCAAAGACGACTACACGGACAATCCATACGAAGCGTCGACCAAGACTCATCGGCAGAAGAAGGACGTCCAGAATTATTCTTACTAGTCTGCCGCAACCTGAATCCGGAGACGGGGGTCATCGCTTGGGAACGGTATTGCTACGTTTTGCCCTTCATTGTGCGGGACATGGCTCTAGCTTTCAACCTTACATTCTATAGAATCAGGAATCTGGCGATGACGCGGTGGAGGAACCGTACGTTTCCCATCTCCATAATTCCATTCTCGCATAGAGGAGACAAGCGTGAAAGTTTCCATACACGAGGAAATGTTCAGACATTAAGATTAAATGATAAGACCCGAACGTGAATCAGAAACCAATCTAATACACAATCACACCCGGAAAGTAATACATCCTGCGCTATCCATCCCCAAGACCGGGGAATGCACGCGACCCCAGTATCTAAGCAACCACGCCCATCAGAGCCGAGCAGAAGACCATGGCCAGGAGACCCAGGCCGGTTTTGGAGATGGCGGGCTGGAGGACAGCGGCCGCGCTGGAGGAGGTGGAGGAGGCACTGCTGCCGGTCGAGGAACCGGTCTTGGTGGAGGAAGGCGCCGAGGCCGTCGCGGTGGCGTTCTGGTCTTTGTTGCAGAAGAACTGGCCGTCTTTGCCGCCGTTGTCGCGGAGGCAGACGGTGAGGTCTTTGATGCTCTGGCCTTGGGCGAGACAGTAGAGGCCGCAGCCGTTGTCGTATTCGGTGACTTTGGCTGGCGTGCAGCACTTATCCATGATGTCGGAGTAGTTTCCGGTCTTGGGGAGCGCGCAGGCGGCATCTTGGATGGGGAGTTGCCAGAAGCTGCCGCCGTTGCAGCTCGTGGCCGTGGCGGCAGCGGTGGTGGTGGTGGAGGACATTTTTAGGGCAATTGGTTCTTGTTATACTGCGATCAGAGTGGTTGAGCGAGTTGTCTGGATGTGAAGGATAGGAGGTGGTCACCGTCAGCGCACGGGAAGAGAACAAAGAGCTTTATATGAAAGCTCTAGTCTGACAAGCCAATGGTCCCTTTGTCTATTTCTCGCTTGGCATGCGTGCGATCAGCGCTGTTGGCCTCGTTCATTGGTGATTCAGATTTATTTATATTCTTTTTTTTTTTTTTTTTTTTTTGCCAGTGTTGGGCACCAAATTTGTACCAATTATGAAGGGTTGTTTCGGATGCCACGCCTGGTTATACGTAGACGTAGACGTAGACGTAGACGTAGACGCTGACCCTTCGTACAGCCTACAAGTGAGTCCTGAAGGGGAAAAGATTTCCACCGTCCAACCTGCGCGATTCGTGGGACTTTTTACCCTGGAATTGACTCGGTTGATAACTCAATCGTACGCCACTCACGTCGTAATTTCCCGAATAAAGAAAGACTCCATCAGGGGGCACGTAGCATCACCGTTCGTCGCCTAATTTATTAGGCCGAAATAGCCGTATCTGAGGTATATCATCACCCACGACTCAACGGCCTCCATTTCGCAACTCGGAATACCGCAATCGCGTCAATAATTCCTTCTCGGAGCCCTTCCACGTCCGACCCTGTAAATGACCCAGACAGATCTTCTGCCCTGCATCCGGATAGTACAACCAGCAGCCCCAGCGATGCCACAAGCCCTCCTTCATCTGCTGTCGCGCCTGTTGACCAACTTTATCCTCAATAAACTCCCCCCGTCGCATGGCCAGCCGAGTCGGGAACACCCGGGACAGATAATGCTCCGTGGACGCCAGATGGGGTTTGTCAAACCAAAAATACAGCGGCGTCAAGGGAACCGTCAGCGCCGGCCAGGACGGAGCCACGACATCGCGCGTCAGCGATCGGGTCAAGGCGCGCAGGGCCGGAAAATCCAGCACGAACGGCTGCGTGGCATATCCTCGCATGCGCACCGAGGGAAAGGAGACGTATTGGACGGGGGCGGTCTCGTCCGCATCGGAGCCCGTCATGATCTCCAGGAGAGGTGCGAGCGGGATGTCTGCGACCAGCGGCCAGTCGTGCTGCTGCACCCAGACGTAGGGTGTCTCGCACACGCGCAGGGCGGAGCGCACAGCCAGTCCGAACCCCAGACGGGCGGCGGGTTCGATAAACGTCACTTGCTTGTCGTCGGTCTGCGTGATGGATAGATTCACCACGTTGCTCGGGTGGTCGAGGCCGAATTCTGCTTGGTCTGGCCATTCGTGCAGTCCCGGGTTCTGGTCCGGGGCCGCGAACGAGGCATATTCGCGCAGAATGAGCTCCTTGACGTTGTCGCGATAGGCCCCGTAGTTTTCGGCCACGTCCCGCGTGGCTTGGCCCTTTTTGAGGCGGGAATGGGTTCCGACGCGATCATAGGTGTCAAAGACGACAATGACCCGGGCGGCGGAGATCAAGTCCGCGCAGTGACAGTGGAAGGATTGCAGTACGGAGGCGATGAGCTCCGTGGATGGGATGGAGGGGGTCGGCGAGGTCGTGACGATCACAGTCAGTTGACTGGATCTTGGCACCATTGGTGCAGAGGACGAGTCTTCAAGTTTCTAGACCACAGTATCTATACTAAGAGGAAGAAGTTGAAGGATTTCCATGCGCGTGGCAGTATCGGGAACTTTTTTTTTCCATGTTTTTCCGGTCCGGCGAAGTTCTGTACGGAGTATGAGACGATGAATATGAATATGAATATAAAACCCATTCCCACAACCAGTGTACTCCCTATCGATGCACATATCAAGTCGATAAGACCCTACTCCGTACCGTGCTCAATTCCCAACTTATCATGTCGGTGTGTCTGGCTTCGAGAATGGAGAGCGTTGTCACTTGAAAAAAAAAAAAAAAAAGCCTCTTTCAACATCGTATGATCCAAGGGTCATTCGCAAAACCCGATGCATGCAGCAACAGGAGGGGCCGAACAGTTCATACCCTCAACTCATTTACTCGGCATCAGGTCGAACTGTGGAGATTGCTTCCGGGAGCGAGAGCTGTGGCCTCATACCATACTCCGCATATAGGAAGGGATTGACGATTCTCTTGATCTGGCGATGGTGCTGTTTCCGAATGGGCTCTGGACTCGATTCTCTCAGGAATGTCCGTGAGATGGTATGTACATTGGGCTCTATGACGCGAATGATAGAATGAAGCCTTCAGAGTCAGTTAAAGATCCGTGCTGATAGCCTCAGTACCTCAGCGCTCCCTACTAAACGATGGTCTCCACTTTTTAAGTTTATAGGAGAGTATCAAGCCTTTTAGATATGGGGCAAGCAATTCTCCTGAGGATAAAAGCCCGAAAATGTTCCGAAAGGCCAGCACAAACCTCACTGAACCGTAGACCGTAAGGCTGTACGGAGTAGACCGCTATTGTGTTCGAGGAGAAAAGGAGACAAAGTCCCCACTATAATTGATAGTCTCCCTATCAATCATTGGATATCATTCAGATTGATCGGTGGAGTCCTCAATCACACGCTGAGAAGGGTTTCTCGGAAGACAAGCAAAAAACAGAAGTGCTGTGGGAGTCCCAGATGATGCTATACTGGGCGGACGACAACTTCAGATCGTGAAGATATCCTTTTGGACACGCATGAATGCAGTGCTTTATCAAGATCCTTCGATCGATATTATCTAGACATCTACCGGAATCCTACAAGGCTATCATATTCCTTCCCTCATCCTGCTCGGTACCCATGATCGTCAAGACAAGACCCTTTATATGAGAAATTATTATACTCAATAGGCCGCGCATTAGCGTCATAACTCCACAGAACTAAGGCCTTGGCGAATATGAAAATTACGAAAGTCGCCGCCGAATAGATCAGCACATTCTTGTCTTTCCTTGCGTCTCATGTTCAATGGAGGGAGGCAACGTATAAATAAGGGCAAGGCGCGAACGCTCACCATGAGATCTTCCGAACGGAAGCTTCCTCCGTGGTACTCCTTCTGCCCTGCGTGAACATGACCGACACGATCCCCCTGGCAGGATATCTATTCCGACGTCTCCATGAGGCTGGTTTGCGGGCCGTCCATGGAGTGCCAGGTGACTACAATCTCGTGATGATGGACTATATTGTTCCGGCAGGGCTCGAGTGGGTGGGAAACTGCAACGAGCTGAACGCTGGGTATGCTGCTGATGGATATGCACGAGTCAAGGGCATTGGTGCCCTGGTGACAACGTTTGGGGTGGGCGAACTCTCAGCCATCAACGCCATCGCAGGCTCCTATGCCGAATTAGCCCCGGTCGTGCATATTGTCGGGACGCCGAAACGGGCACTGCAGACCCGAGGAGTCAAGCTCCACCACTCCGTCTGCAGTGGAAAGCCAAGCGATTTTACCATGTTTGCGGAGATGTACTCCAAAGTGACCGTTGCACAAGAGAATCTGTGGGATGCTTCCACGGCCCCCAGTCAGATTGACCGGGCGATTCGAGAGTGTGTCCTGCAATCTCGACCGGTTTATATCCAGGTTCCATCCGATATGGTGACTGAGCCCCTCCCGGCTTCCTCTCTCGCTCAGCCGTTGGATCTCACTCTGCCTTCGAATAACCCCGAACTGGAGCAGGAGGTGTGCGATATCATTGTTGATCGGATCAGCAGCGCAACGCAACCATTCATCTTGATCGACGCTGGCACCTCCCGCTACGGACTCACGGGTGAGGCAGATGAGCTCGTCCAACGGACCGGTTTTCCAACGGCCACAACGCCCTTTGGAAAGGGGATCCCAGACGAGACGCTACCCAATTTCCACGGCATCTATGCATCAGTCGGGGAAAATACATACGTCCCCTATGTCGAATCCTGTGATCTGGTCATCAACATCGGACCCATCCATAGCAATGTCAACACCTCCTGTTTCACCACGATCCCCAACCCCAAGGTATCAGTTGTTTTTGACCAGACGTCCATTACCATCGGGTCGAAGGTCTGGAATGTCCTCCCGAAAAGCGTCTTGAGACGCGTCGTCGATCGTCTGGAGCATATAATGTTCTCTTTCTGGCAATACCCCAGTTTACCCGACCCACGAGCGACACTAAACCGTATCCCCCCGGTTGCCCGAACCGGCGCACTGACACAAGATATATTCTGGAAGCGTATGTCTCGCTTCTTCCGTCCAGGAGATATGGTCTTGACCGAGACCGGCACAGCCAGCAGCGGGGGACGAGACTTCGTATTCCCCCGCAACGTGGGAATGATAAATTCCGGCGTCTGGCTCTCGATCGGCTACATGCTAGCGGCAGCACAAGGCGTGGCCTTGGCACAACGAACCCTAGCTTCATCATATAAGCACGCGCGAACCATCCTCTTCGAAGGGGATGGCAGTTTCCAAGTGACAGCGCAAGAGCTCAGCACCATCATTCGAAAGCAATTGAACGTCATCATCTTCGTGATCAACAACGACGGCTACACCATCGAGCGTCTGATCCACGGCATGGAAGCCGAATACAACGATATCGCCCAATGGAAATACCTCGATTCACCGTCCTACTTCGGCGCACCGTCCGACGGCTCATATCCTGTCTTGACAGCCCGAGTCAGTACCTGGGGAGAGCTCGACGACGTTCTGTCCCGAGACGATTTCCAACGCAGCTGCGGGCTGCGCATGGTCGAGGTAATGATGGGTGTTTCGGACTGTTCGCAAACATTGCGAGATTTCCTCGAAATGTACGCCTCGAAAAAGGATTAAGCTTGATCTCTTGGGTGCAAAGCGTCTGAATTAGTGAATTATGTGAAACGAACTGAACTCCTTGCAATTGTGGACCACACTACCTGACATCAAGATGAAATGATAAAAGCCGATGATAACCAAGCAACCCCGTGACCCTGCCGAGATCCGCCGCCCCCATTCCGATAAAACTCAAAAACGACATAGAAACAAGAAAACTCATCAGAACCACCAAATAAGTAGCAGTAAAACCTGTATAGTACCAACGACATCATCCACGAATACCTTCCAAAATCCCGCAAGCCCACCCCCCCAAACGCAAAGAATGCGCATTCTTCTTCGAAAAAACCGGCCCCTGCCATCCTCTCTCCCTCCCAACCACCACGGCCCCCTCCAACAATCCCCTCCCAACCCCACACCCCCGATACCCAAGCCTAACAGTCCAAGCCCGAATAACCGCAACAGGAACCCCGTCTGTCAAGTCAGCCCTGTCTTTTTCCGAAACATGTCGTGAAGTACTCGTAGTCCCGTGAACAGGTCGCAGAACAAGCGTCCCGATGATCTTCTCGTCGAATTTGGAGATCAGGATTAGATCCTCTGGTTGAGTAGGTTCGATATCAACCTCGGGTTCGTATAGCCATCGCCACGTGCCTACTCTTTCTGCTTCGTCAAGATATCTTCTGGTGAGGTAGCGGATGGCGAGGAGGAGGGTTGTGATTGTGCCGGTGTAGGTTGTTAGGAGGAGGGGGGCGTCTTGGGGGGTTTTGTAGAGGAGTTTAGAGATGAGGAGGAGGGTGAGGGATAGGAGGGTGAGGGTTTGGGGGTGCTGGAGGAGGGCGAGGGAGGTGGTTTGGCGTTGTTGGGCGATGCTGTCGGAGATGAGGTGGAGGGAGGTGATTTGGTCGGATACTGTGTGGGCGAGGGTTGTTGTTAGGGTTGGGGGCATTTTGGTTGTTGGATGAATCTTGGAAGTTCAAGTATATGTGTTTGGATTGAATATGGGTAGGAGAACCGTACTAGGTCTGTCTGTCTACACTACTTGATAGATGGATTGTCCGCTGATGATAGCATCGTTACGATATATAAACCTACCCTACGGCCGAATCGAGATTTGGAAAAAGTTGCCGGTGTCTCTTCTGAAGACGGGGCTCACTGGCTGGAATTCATTCAATAATATTAGACGGTGTTCGCTACTCTTCCTAGCCCTAGCTATCGCCGGACCGGTGGAATTCATGTCTACGACCCTATCCTGTCCTGCGAGCCTCGTTGGGGGGATTCTCATCCTTCGGCTGTGTACCTCCAGTCTCCATGCGACTCGCAGACTCGCCCGCAGACGCAGACGCAGACGCAGACGCAGACGACGGGGTGGGAGTCTTCTCTCCGGACATCAACTCCAGTGTCTTACGTTTAGTCTCCGGGATTAACAAGGAAGTGAAACAGCCGCACAGCATGAACAAGGCGAATATCTGCATTACATGGTTTAACCAGGGAGTATCCGACGAACTGGTGCCCCCCTGCGCGCCGTGATGCGCCAGAGGCCCAAAGACACACTGCGCGATGATGGCGCCAATCTTCCCCGAGGCGGCGCTGATCCCATGAGACGTAGAGCGATATCGGGTGGGAAAACATTCCCCAGGGACGATAAAGGTGGTTGCGTTGGGTCCAAAATTGAAGAAGAATTGCGCAATGACATACAGTGCCAGCAGGCCATGATCGGACCGGAGGAGAGGCTCATACGCAAAGCCGATGACAATGAACACGACGGTGAGTACAATGAATCCCACCAGTTGAATCGGCTTGCGGCCCAGGTAGTCTACCGTGGCGACGCTGACCCAGTATCCGGGGATGGCGCCCGCGCAGATCAGAATCAAATTGCCCACGGCATTGCGGTAGAAGAACTCGTACACGTTGCGGCCCCCGTTCCAGCCGATGGCGCTGAGAATGATCGAGTTGTTGAGACCGAGACCGTAGAAGGCTATCAAGTCAGTCCCGCGGGATCTGAGGAGAACCACAGGGACTCACCAACGTCAAGGAAGAACCACGAGCCCGCAGTGCCCAGGAGAACCTTGCCATTGTTCCATTTCAGAAAATGGGACCAAAAGTCCGACCACCCGGCTTTCGGGGTGAGCAGGACGACGCGATTGTCTTGCATCACGGCGATTCGCTTGACCTCATCCGGGTGACCCTCGTGTTTGCCCTCGATATACGCTCGCACGTCGGCACCGGCCTTCTCAATATCTCTCGCCACATCGAAGGTATACCGCGGTGTCTCCGGGATGGTGAGTCGGTAGTAGAGTGCGATACATGCTGGGACCGCTCCGAATCCGATCACGACGCGCCACATCTTGTCGACTGCGAGTTGACAGACGCCGGAACACTGCGCGACCGATGCTGCGGACTCCAGGGATCCTTTGAAGCCCACCGTTACGATGAGAGCAACAACGGCAGCAGCAAGCTGTCCAAACCCTTGCATTGCGAACACGGCCCCCATCATTGCTCCTCGACGTTTGGTGGTTGCAAACCTACGTTGTCCTCCAGTCAGTCCCCAACGACGATCACCAGCGCCGATCACTTACTCGGACGTAATGATAGAAGACAGCGGATAGTCACCGCCAATACCGATTCCCATAAGCACTCGCCAGAAGACGAGGATCCCGGTGATAGACACAGCCGGAGAGTCAGAAGCAAGAGCCTGGGCCAAAGTCGCCAGCATAATGATAATCAATTCGATTCCATACATCCGCTTGCGCCCGACAATATCCGCAAGCCATCCAAAGAACAGCTGACCGATGACCGTACCGCCAGAGGTCGACACTTTGATGGCCGTGTCAGAACTGTAGGGAATCTTACCGGGACGGGACGCTGCATCTTGCCAGTACACAACACCCAGCATCGCGGAACAGAGGTTGATCGCAAAGATGTCATAGGAGTCCGTGAAGAAACCGACTCCGGCCACGACGACCGCACGAGCGTGGCGCCAGCCAAAGGGAGCATTATCAATCTGGGCGAGGGCACGTCGACGGCGTTCGTTCGGATCTTCAATGTGAGCAAGCTGGGCATTGTAGTTTGGGAAGGCGGAATTGCCACCAGAGATAGAAGACGACATGTTGCACTGATCAAAATGTTGCAATCTGTCTTTCTCAGTGAGTTGGTTCGAAGAAATATGAGGAAACTTGGTATCTATGTACTATATAAAGCAAGTAAAGATACTGTATACTTACTCAATTGCTGGCATGGTGAATATCTGGTTTTGGTCTGATCGCCAATCGCACAGGCACATGCCCTAAGGAATGGCTAGGGAACGAATGAAGGAACCACTGATGAGCGGAGTTACCAAGATCAGGAAACAGTCCACTTCTTGTCTACTTTCCTGTGGCGTCTTTAGTGCGCAAACAAGCTCATTAGAGTTCTCTCAAATAGGTCCGAGGTCGAGTCAACATTGCTCGTTGGTGTCACCGACTTAACAACTGAGTGTATGGGGACAAGCGGCACTCTCCTCAAGGGAAGTCATCTGGAAGTGTACACTCTCAGAAGGCATTGAGCTGTTCGTTTCGACCAGCTTCGCAATCAAAAACAGATCAATGAGAGTGTCTTGACCATCCACGTGGGGAAGCAGCGGCAAATATGCGGAGGATCTGAATGAAGATGGATCCCTGGATTCAGCTTGAGAACTGGTACCTTTGAAAATGCTATTGGCTCGGCGTACAGAGACAGGAAAATGTACGGATGACGAGGATTGACCTAAAAGAACTTACACTAGCATGCTCCTTCAACTTCGAGCGACGGCTAACTTAATAGATTGATGTATTCCTTGCCTCCAGGCAGTGTATTCTCTGTCATGGCATGTGGTAGACTACATCCTTTAGGCTCCGAATCAAACCATGGCGCAGGACGTCCAGCGCTACAGTATGCCCTCAATATTACATCAGAAGTCTTTCCTCGCGGTTCTAGACTCTTACATCAATAGTGAACATCAGCATGTCGAGGTCAATTGTGATCATATCGAATGGACGTTGGCTCCGAAGACTGTATAGGACTGAGGAAGGGAAAGAAACATCGATGCTTGGAATTAAGAAGGCAATACAGCAGGATAAATGAAATCCGAACTTATCTCTAAAGATTTCTCAAGAACAGGCAGCTTTTCAAGAAGAGGAAGCATATGGAAGAAGGCATTTCCATGGGACGCTGTCTTTCCCCTCTCCATGCCCTAAGTTCAACCTTCTGGACTGAACTACGGGTACGACATAAGGTGTTGCTATTTTCTGAAATGAAGACGTACTCCAGTAAGGTGTTTTGTTGTTGTATTGAATGCCACCGTGGGCATGGTATCATTAATCTATATGACTAGTCTATATGTCTGGTATCTCACATTTTAGAAGAAAGCGAAATGAAAACACAGAAATCATTAATTAGAGACCTCGCTTCATCTTCCATTGCATGATGAAGGTAGCAAATGGGAAGAAGATCAGAGATGCGCCGATCCACGCGAAAAGAATGCCAAAGTCGAGGCCGATCCGGGAGTGGATTCCGAAGAGAATGGTACGGAGCGCTTCGACAACTGTCTGGGGTTAGTTGGGGTGCTTCACATGGAAGAGGGCAGGGACACGTACTGCGATGCAATGGCCATGCGTAGCCCCATCGGAAAAATCCCGGGGCCAAATCCAACGCATAGAATCCCGTGGCAACGTTGCTGATCACCCAGAAGATCAGGAACAACGAGCTCCATGGAAATCCTAAGATCATGGCCATATTCTCGAGCGGGAGGCCGAGGGCGGTCATGCCCACCCAATTCAACATCCAGAATACGACGAACGATCCATGTCCATAGGCATTAGGGTTGATAGCGGAAACTGTATCCGGCGCCGGAGAGTTGCTGAAGGGGATTTGGAAAGCCAACGACACGAATGAGTAGAACAGAGATAGGAAAAGGTACGCCACAATATTGGAACAAACACGCCAAACCAGCCAGTGTGGAATCTTCAGTGGAGGATGGCCGCCCTTGATGAATTGCGCGTGAATCGGCATGAGGAAGGGGAAGTTGAAGAAGGCGATAATAATCAAGTAGATCAGCCCGATGGTGACAGACGGGGTCGCAGCGGCCGGACCGAATGGTCTAAGGTCCAGGGTGTTGAATCCAATCGCCGGGTTTATCGCCTGGGGTACCTGTGAGATATTCAACGATTCGTGAGCGACAGTTTGCACCCAGCGGGGTCCGAATTCCGCCCGGACCGTATTCGCAAAGGCTGCCAATCCCGGGATGATATAGCTAGAGTAAGACGTTTCGTCACGAGCAGTGATCACAACGAATTGCGCGGCCCCGGTAGGATCGTACGAGGAGTTTCCGTTCTTCACAGCATCGCGGAGAAGCGTCGTCGCATTCGGATTGACGATGATGGCAGCGAAGGCGTGTTCGTCATATATGCCCTGTCGAACAGCCCACGGATCAAAGTCAAACTCAGATGCCGATTTAATTGTATATCCCAAACGGCCCATTTCAGGGGTTTCGATCAGCTTTTTCGCCACGTCCGTCACCGCCGGTCCCACGATTGGCGTCGTATTGCGATATGGATCGACCATGCCATCGAAGTCGACGATCCAAACCTTTAACGAATGCAGGTT
Organism: Aspergillus coremiiformis; assembly: GCA_009193565.1. Classification (NCBI taxonomy): domain Eukaryota; kingdom Fungi; phylum Ascomycota; class Eurotiomycetes; order Eurotiales; family Aspergillaceae; genus Aspergillus; species Aspergillus coremiiformis. The sequence continues at coordinate 3,016 of ML739135.1, read as the reverse complement.
CTCTTCCACTCGAAACTGAACGGCCCAGTATAAAGAAAGGATGCAGATGATGAAAATGCACAGCATAAGAACTAGACCAGCACGGCGGTTAGTACAGTACCTTCCGGGCCCTTCAAGATTCAACGACAATGGGTGTGTTCTGCTCACCTGTCCGAGCCCATTGGATAATCACCTGGAGTCGAATGGACTTCAGCGCGGGATCAAAAAAGGAGACCGCCGCCGGCGGCACTTCAACCTTCTCGTTGGCTTCGCCAATTTCCATCTTTTCGCTCATCTTGAAGTTGTTTCTTCCAGTTGACGACCGACAAGTGAGACTTCAGCAGATGGGGAGGGATGGTGTGACATCGGTAGTATTTATTCAACAACGAAGGAGTAAACACATCACCTCATCTCATGGAGAATTGAAACATCCACTCGGGGATACTTTCTGTATCCTTCTCGTACTGAGACTAGTAAGTACTACATGTACTACATACTACTTACTTTCGCGCCCGGTGATTGGCTCGGACACTCGCATGATTCTTCGGCCGATGGCCGAGATTAGTCATTGCGGCTGTCCGGCACGTGTTGATCTTATCTGATGGCGAATCGGATTGGCTGGCACCCTGGCTTACCTGAGGGTGACCTTGAGATTTCTAACAAATTAATAATAATTTACCTTATGCTTCTTGACTTGGCATCGGACACTTTGAGAGACAAGGGCCGAGGGCCGTGGACGGCCACAAATAGCCAGTGTCGCAGATCATGTCAAATATCGATATGTCCGAGTCATCAATCAGAAACATGTTACATGTACCGACTACACTCGCTATTAATAACCGATATTATTCACATAAACGGTAGAAATTTCCCGCGTGTCAGACAATGACATCCCTGGAGTATACATATTTTGGTATATTATAAACTCCTAAGCCTCCAGTGCCGCCATGATTCTCCGTACCGCCTCCTGCAGATATTCTCGAGGCAGTGAGAAAACAATCCTATACCATCCACCGTGCTCCGAGCCGAACAAAGACCCGCTAGCTAAGAACACTTTCTTGTGCAAAAGAAGTTCCATAACCCGGTCACTAACATCCTCCTCGTCCTTCACCTCGGGGTGCAGTTCGCGATATTTCTTCCCTAGGTTTATCCATATAAAGAACGCCGCGTTCGCTCCAGTCGAATATTCAATGCCGTTACTCTTGAGCTGCTCCGCAACGCAAGCATAATGCTCTGAGAGCTTCTCACGATTCAAACGAATATATTCATCCGTGAAGTCAAAGTCTTCAAGAAGGAGAGAAGTCAAATGCTCCGTGACGGCGGAAGCATAGGAATATAAACCAAGACCCGTTAAAGCAGCCAGGACGTCACGGTTGGCCTGGGAGACGATAACGCCAAGTCGTAGACCATTCGCGCCAAAGTCTTTACTCATACCCCACAGGGTATGGACCAGTTGAGGATCAATAATGCCAGTGAGCTCAATGGAAAGGGCCGATACGAAATCGACGGGCTTCGGACTCTGGTCGACGGTATTCTTCCATACGGACAATGCATAGATCTCGTCACTGATGAAATGCATTTGATATTTCTGGCAGAGTTTCATCAACTTCACAAGCACGTGTCGAGGGTAGCAGCGTCCTAACGGGTTGTGCGGGTTACAGAGTGCCAATCCCCGTACTTTGCGCCCTGTTGTCTCCTGGAAACTCAACAGTGCCTGTTCATACTTCTGAACCGCCTCCGCGGTGAACGGATCGCAATCGTCAAAATCCACGGGGATAACCGTTGCCCCTGGCCGCCGGGACATATCCGGTATAAATGTCCCATAGAACGGTCTTCCTAGAAGAATGCCCTCTCCTGGTTCCGTGATAGCCCAAGACAAATGTTCGATTGCAGACGAAACACCATTGGTAATAAATAGTTGGCTGGGGACCACCGCCTGTACGGGGTGAAAGTTTCTATCAATGAAGGCTGAGACAGCACGCTTGAGTCTCACCGATCCAGTCGGTCCGTCGTGATATGTGAGTAGTTTGGCAGGTAAGTCGAGTTTCCGGTTGATGAAACTCAACAGGTGATCATGCATCAGGACATTCTCTGCGACGCCCACATTCACAAATCCATTGGGGTTTGTCTTTTCACACCATAGGTCATTCATCACATCCCACATCAGGTTTTTTGAGCCTGCTACGATGGCATTTTGTGCCCTTTGGGAGATGGTCGAATTCATTGCTTGTGATTGTGACATTGTTGCTGCTATGCTTGACATGCTAGGAGGGACAACGGCCGCCGACAAAATTAAGTACGGAGTAGTCAATACGAAATAGCGGTCATTTAGACTTTCGCCTTTCTGCCTGTCAACGTTAAATCCTGCCTTACCAACTCCAAGTGAAGTTTATTAACGCCTGTCAGACCTGATTGGCCCCGGAGTCAACAGATCACCTGACTCACTATATAGATACTTGGGTAGTTCCAAATAGCTTCAAGCAATCGACCATCACAGCATATCAGAGTTTCTTCCCGACTAAGTTTGACTCTGGTCGCCAACCGACGTAGCTATATCGAATACGGACACTTACGGGTGACCCACCGAAGAATGGCCGAAGTTTTCTCGTAAAGAAAAGTCTCGACCACCGTTGAGCTGTGAGCTCTACCGTAAGTTGTCCTGGAAACGTCGTATGTCTTGATTCCTATACGAAATACAAGCCGTAATCCCTCGCTTCGCTCGGTGGCTTGAATTTTAACACTTAGTAAATATTAATATAGATATTTTTTATTATTTATATAGTTTTAATAAAGAATCAGATTATTAAAATTATTAGAATGATTTGAACTATTAGAATTATTTTAATTATTTAGATTATTTAGATTATTAGAATTATTTAAAACTATTTGAACTATTCTAAATTATTAAAATTATAAGAATTATTAGACTTATTAGACTTATTAGAATAATTAGAATAATTGGAATGATTAGAATTATTAGAATAATTTAAACTATTAGAATTATTTTACTTATTTAGATTATTTATATTATATACAT